>JBAMHX010000007.1:27768400-27787505 GCA_037177515.1 Pseudomugil tenellus | reverse complement strand
CAACGCTGTCACGTACAAGCACAAGAAACAGTTTAACACGTTTGTTTTGCTTGTTTTAAACGTGCGTTTTAAAGAGTACCTGCCTCACTCTGCACAAGTTTAATATTATGTACTGTAAGACAGTCTTACATCTGGTCCTTTAAGGATAAACTATATGCTGATGTGGCCCTCGGTGAAAATGAGTTTGACACCCCTGCCTTATAGACACCTTGATTGTTGTTGTTTACATGTGGTTAATCCGGGTCATGCGCACTAGCTGTCGGCAGAAGACACGTAACCGGCATAACTCGTTCTGTTTACACGATGGAACTTGCAAAGAGGCAAAAATCAAGTCGCTTAAAAGCAAAAGAAAAAACATCTTGACCATTTATCGGACAGAATCGTGAAAGATACAAACAGAAGTTGTTTGTACGAGGTGTTTTGTTGCCTGATCCGTTTGAAAATGACTAAAAGCAGCGGGGCAATATGTCGAAGCGGCTGCTTGTGCAGTATGGCGACATGTGGAAATATTTATAAACACTCTCCTTTTTACGTTCAGAAAGATTTCTGAACGTAAAATGCCATCTCGCTGTGCAAGTCGGAATAAAGACAATTCACAACTTAGGTTTTACTCCATAGCAGGTGGCAAGCATCCACTTAGAGAAAAACAACCCGGGTTTTATGGCTACATGCCATTAGCCGGGATAACTGGACGGAAGCCAAAATAAAAAATGTGCCACTATGCAGAGCACATTTTATTTCAGTTAGGTTTTTATTTTTTTCCAAGTGCTATGAAGATTTAGATGAGAATTTACTGGTCTGACTATGTTATTACCCTCAGATGGTCACAATCTGTGGGTAGTGACAGACTGAGACCGTGAGAAGCTCGGGCTCAGAGTTGAGCTGCTGCTCCGCCACATTGAAAGGAGCCAGGTGAGGTGGCCAGAGTATCTGGTTAGGATGCCTCCTGGACCTTAACCCTGAGTGAGGAGAGGGTAGTCTGGCCACTATTATCATCAAGTCTTGTTATAATATATTGCTATGAACAGGACATAAGTAAAAATGATAGATACGCATATAATAAAGTGAGAAACGTGAGCAGTAAAAGGGCTCTGACATTAAATACGTTAGCCCAAACTTTCAGTGCTTGTATCGTTCGGTTAAACCTCCGCCTTCAGAAAACAAAACTCTGACGTTTCAGACACTGGATGCACTTTTTGACATGCCAACAAACCACATTATTAACGGCTTCCAGCGATTTGTAGGCCTTCAGATTCTTCTTTGTGTACATACTCGGAGTGTTTTTGAGCTACATGTAGTTTCCAGACCACTGCTAGGACATTTCCTCATGTGCTAATCCAATCCTGTAAGGAATGCGGGTCCGATAGATGGACGTGTAGCTTTGTGCAAGTTGGTTTAAATAACAGGCATGGTCAACTGCTGAAAGGCTTTCTGTATAATTGTTTTTGCATTTGAGTTTGAGCTCGCCATTGTGTAAACACGCGGGTTTAACACACTATCTGCAACAAGGATGCTTTATAAATAAGGCCCCTGGTATGCACACACAAAACCTTATTTACACACATCAGTGGACAAATGCTCGACAGTTTTCAGATTCTTTTCAGGTCTGGAGTTTCATAGATTCGTATGTAGATCGTGCGTTTGAACAAGAGCAGACAAGATGGCGCAGGATGCGCCGCGCAATGGCTCAACACAATCCCGGAAGAGACGTACATCGATCCCGGAACCGGAAGTGACGTAGTGCTATCCCTGAAGTCACGTAATCGCGACGCCAGAAAAAGAGTCGCTGTTTCTGCCCGTTGCTGGGATACGACGAGTGTCCGCCATATTGATCATGGCAGGAAAATAGTAACTGAATGTTGCATTAAATGGGACTAACCCAGGGGTGTGTTGCTTAATGATTTTAGAGATCAGACTTTTTTTTCACTGCTGTCTATCAGTTTATTGAAATCTGAGAACACAGTGTTAGTTCTGTCGAAGCAGCTTCTGATTAAAAGGACAGAAGTTTAGCAAAGCTAACGTTAGCCCAGTCTACAACATTGGAAAGTGCACACTCGCTTTAGCGAAGCTAACGTTAGCCCAGTCTACAACATTGGAAAGTGCACACTCGCTTTAGCGAAGCTAACGTTAGCCCAGTCTACAACATTGGAAAGTGCACACTCGCTTTAGCGAAGCTAACGTTAGGCCAGTCTACAACATTGGAAAGTGCACACTCGCTTTAGCGAAGCTAACGTTAGGCCAGTCTACAACATTGGAAAGCTTACACTCGCTTTAGCAAAGCTAAGGTTAGCCCAAATCTCGAAGAAGGGCTTTGTTGAGAAGCAGCAGCTCATGACCTCTAAATATTTGATATGTGGTATTTGTATATGCCAGTAAGAAGAGAAGATTTTAAAAAAGCATATTACACATGATACTACTTGTTAGATAATAATTAAAACACTATTTTACTTATGTTCTTTCTCCGTAACATCTCGCTAAAATCTTTTGGTTCTGGACGCATGTGTGACACACAAAGAAGAAAACTTCCGGTCTGTGGGTCGCGCTTCCGGCATTGAGAAATAGGGCGGCCCATCAGCGCCATCTTGTCTACCAATAGGTGCTGGTACTGCACACTGGGACATCTGGGTTGGAGTCGGACCCAAGAGTTTAGGAATATTTTGCTGTGTAAAAAAATAATAGCTCATCTTCCCCTTAATTACAAGACACACATACATTTACATATATATATATATATATATATACACACACACGTGCAGTTGCACGCAAAGTGTGGTCGGTCGTTTTATAGTTGCGTATTTCTGGATTTCTTGAGCTTTCAGATTTAATCTTCTGTTATACAGTTCATAATTATTTGTGGTTCCATTTAATTTTCAGTTTACGGTATAAAATATTACAAACGATGCAGCTCATGCTATTCAGAGCAGTCAGGATATGGATGATTTCTTTTTATTATTATTGCAGTCAAACTGTGGAGCTGCTAATGCAGGAGTCTGGATGCAGACTGGAACACCAATCAGCGACCAAGTTCAGAAATCATGTAATTGAGGGCGAGTGGGGCAAGGTAAGACCTATGCTCTGAATATACCTGGAATATGTGAGCTGGTTTGGATGAACTGTAATATATATTGTATTAATCTCATCAAGCAGAAATGACGTTTCTACTCAAATTGCTTTTCTTTGGCTTTACAGGCTGAGAGTGATCTGAATGAGCTGAAAGGATTAATGCACACTCCTAGTGCTACAGTGGTAAGTACAACAGGTCAGTAACATGACTGGGCATAAAATGACCATTTCAAGGAGGCAGTCGCTCGCATATAAAGATTAATCGAGTTTGTGGAGTAAAAATTGTTTGCCATTTATTGTTACAAATGCCCCCCCACACTAAGAATTTGTCATCCCACAATGAAAACGATAAATTCCTACTGATCATGTGTATATGTGTGTATATGTGCGTGACGCACTGATGACGTATGTGCGGACACAACACTCACAGTCCACAATCGCTATGTCCCAATTCATGGGCTGTGCACCCTACGCCCTACATAGTGCCTTATATAGTGGTCGCGTCATTTTGTAGGGGTGTCTGAATGTACTTTGGGAAAAAATTTGTTGACTCAAAATTACCCACAAATCATTTTGAGAAGTAGTGAGCATCGATGGTCACTAGGTGGGTCGATAAAGACCACAATGCATTGCGAGCTGAAACAAAATGCCTGAGCTGAAACATCATGAACAGTGTATTGTCCATTGATAGTGTCCCAAAAATTAAATATGTAAAAGTTAAAAAATATATACATTAACAACTTGTTGTTTTTGTCAGCATTCCTTCTGAGCTTTTTGCTGCTGCCACAGTAATATTTTGGCATCTCAAGAGAATTTGTCTGCTCCTCCACGATGAAGTAAGCTTCTCTTCAGGGTTTCTCAATGCCTGCAATTGGTCAGACGCTGCAAATACCCCCCCATTTATGTCAGTGTGCACTGATCAAGATTGGAAAACAATTGAGTTGAATTACCAAGTTGGCAGCCAGCTGCATCGTACCACTTATAAAGATCCTTAATTTCTGGTTAAGGTAACAGATAACAAAGAGCTATCCAAGGTATGTTAATCAGTCCTGGTCAAACAGGAAAACAATGGACAACAATGGACATCCTCCAGATTCCAGACAGTAGATTAAAGCTCAACAAAAGTTTAAAGTTAGGTTTTTGGTGCAGGAAACGTCCATCACTATAAAATAAGTTGAAATAGGTGTTATGGCAGACATAAAAAGATGACAGCAATGCTAAATGCCATGGCCACAATCGTTTTAGAACATATTCCAGAAACTCGCCATCTTCTAAAATGAATGGAAGTGTGTTGTTTTGTGTAGACGCTGCATGTCATACCTGAACAAATAATATTGTGATGCTATGTTTGTTTTTCTTTGTCTTCTTGTTTATATACAGCAGATGAAGTTCTTGTTGTTGCAGCAGAAGTATTTGGAATATCTGGAGGATGGGAACATCTTGGAGGCCCTGCATGTCCTCAGAGCTGAGCTTACACCTCTAAAATATAACATAGAGAGGATCCACATTCTGAGTGGGTCAGTTGCCAAAACCATATTTTGTTCCAGTACAGCCCAAACCAACATTACACACACAACAAAAACATAACGATACAGGAACTGGGATGACGGAGTTGCCGCCATGTAAGTGGTGCACCCTAACAGGCAGATTGAGGCAGAAAAACACCACAAATGGATAATAAAAGGAGCAAAATAGACAGTATTCCTGGTCTGCACCAATATGGAGGTGCAGTATAGTAATGGTTAAAAAAAGCAACTCCACATATAAACACAGTAATCGTAGAATCACATAACAGCAGAAACATTAGTGTCGGTCTGAACCCAGCACAGTCGGATTGAACTGTTTTTCAGGAGCGGGCGCACATGCACACCTACACACACATATATATGGCTGTTAAACAAGTGGAATCAAGATGAACAACTGTCTGAAAATGTAATAAACTCCTGCTGCACGCATTCTAATTTACCAAGACCTGGGACTACCCGATTCTTTCTTAGGATATTTTTAATTTATTCAAAAGACTACTGTAGTCAGTCATAGAAATGTAACATGGTTTTTATTTAAGGAGAGATAATCATTTACAATGTCCATTTTGTTATAGCCAAATCTACTCTGACACTTTAACACCTCTTGATTCTGAGACTATTTTAGTAATTTAACGTCTAAGGGTTTTTTTTTTTTTTTAAAAAAACACTGCTTTACATACAGCCTTTTTAGTTGTGAAGATTTACTTATTTTATTTAAGTAAAATAAATATGTTGTTTTAGACAGGAGGCAGAAAAATGGACCTAATGAAGAAAATATTAAATCGGGTTTTCATATTGTAGCTAAATGGAAATAAAAAACCTTTGTGATGGCTTCTTTAGGTACCTGATGTGCAGCCATGCAGAGGACTTGAGAGCCAAAGCTGAGTGGGAGGGTAAAGGTACAACCTCCCGAGCAAAGCTGCTGGACAAACTACAGAGTGAGTTTAGTCTGACATCAGCAACATGAGGCAGTGGAGATGTAAGGAGATAATCTTTTGTTCTCATGCTGCTGTTCTCTCTGTGTTAATATGTGGATTTTTTTCAGGTTTATGTTTTACAGACAGCATTAAAGCTTAACAGGTTTGTTTGTGTGTAGCATACCTGCCTCCATCGGTTATGCTGCCTCCACGGCGCCTACAGACGTTGCTGAAGCAGGCAGTGGAGCTGCAGAGCGAGCGCTGCCTTTATCATACCACCAAACTGGACAGAGGGCTGGACTCCATGTCTTTGCTTCTGGACCATGCCTGCAGCAGGTCAGATTCCTGCACACTCATGCTCAGCCCATTAGATCTGATTTAGGACTTCTGTTTTTTGTCTGACTGAGGAAATTCATCTGTTTTTATACCAATTGTGTTTGATCCTTAAATGTAGAAAACAGTTCCCATGCTACACACAGCAGATTCTCACTGAACATTGCAACGAAGTGTGGTTCTGCAAGTTCTCCAATGACGGCACAAAACTGGCAACTGGTTCCAAAGATACCACAGTCATTGTGTGGCAGGTTGACATGGTAACCAGACATTTAGTGATCAAGAGATTGTGAGATAGGAATTTGAAATGATGAGCTGATTTTTGTGGGTTTGCTGGTGAACAGGAAACTCAGCAACTAAAGCTGCTGAAGACTCTGGAGGGTCATGCCTATGGTGTTTCCTATCTGGCTTGGAGTCCTGATGATACCTACCTGATAGCTTGTGGTCCTGATGACTGCTCTGAGCTGTGGCTGTGGAACGTACAGGTAAAACATGTCCCACAGGCATTTGCTTCCTGACTCATTTAATTAGAGTTAGAGAAAATAAATATTATAGTAAAATCATCTTACAGAGCTGTCAGCTCCATGGTCAGATCAGACCTGAAACCTCATGAAGCACAAGTCCAGCAGACACTTGTCCTTCTGAAATCCCATCAGAAGTAGTCTTTTATAAACAAGCAGGTTTTTTTTCTTGGATAGTTAAATAGTGTGACAAACACAGTCCACCAGTTCAGGAGACAAAATCCTTTAACAGCATGCAGTCGATAAAATCAAAGGTCGACGGCAGAAAGTGTAACCTGTCATTAAAAACTGTTTCCATCTAATCACTTTACTAAAATAACTTTTGTGAAGCTTTAAAACTGCAGTAGCAGCCGTGCTTGAATCCATCTATCCATCCTTCCACCAATCCATTTTCAACTACTTATCTGGGGTTGGGTTGCAGGGGCAACAGACTAAACAGGAAAGCCCAGACTTCCTTCTCCCCAGCCAGATTTGCGAGCTCTCTAGGGGGGGTCACGAGGCGTTTTAAGCCCTGCTGAGAGATATAATCTCTCCAGCGTGTCCTGGATCTTTCCTGCAGTTTCCTCCACAGAGATGTACCCAGAAAACCTCACCGTGGAGGCATCCTAATCGAATGTCCAAGCTACCTCATCTGGCACTTTGCCCCTCATGATAACCGAGCTTCTCACCCTATTTGTAAGGGAGAGCCTGTACACATAGTGCAGGAAAGTCTTTTTAGCCGCATGTACTCACAGTCTTAAGGCGTCTTTCTACATGACCCTGGTCCACCCGGATTCAGAGCGTTTCCATTACGATTTGTCGGACCGTACTGGTACACTTTTCGGACCTATTTCGTAGTCAGCCAGGCCTGTCGGGCCGTGCAGGTAGCGTGAGGTCTGCAGGCTGATTGGCTTGCAGTGAATGATGTCACTACACAGCGATGTACACAGTAATGGTTACGGCCTATCCGGGGCGTCTTGTTCTGCCCGACGACGACGTCTCTTGATTTGCGCCGTTGAGTTTATTACTCATTATAAACCCTAACTCGAGCATCAGGTAAAAGGCTGCTTCACCTCCTTCCATATTGTCTCTGTCTTCTTCTGTGGTATCTCGGACAACGTTTTTTTAAAAAAATAGTTTATTATACAAATTAAACAATAGCCTACATTAAATCACAGAGAACGTGTTGTTTTGTTGCGTTGTGTCGCTATTAGATGACATGGGTAACTTTCTGGAAAAAATGCGCCTGGAGAGGGATAACCCTAACCCTTCCCACATTAGAGCGTCTGGATTTGCAATGGAAAAGCATTCAAGCGCTTCCCGGCAGGTGGAGCACGGCGGACAAGTGATATTTTTTTAGTCACTACTCACAGCTTGTGCCCAGAGGTGAGAGTAGGAATGTAGATCAATTGCCTTCTGACACAACATACTGGTGCAGAGTTTGCATTTCTGCAAATGCCACGCCGATTCGCCTGGCAATCTCATGCTCCATCATTCCCTCACTCGTGAACAAGACTTCAAGATACTCCTCTACTAGGGGCAGAACGTCATTCCCGACCTGGAGAGGCCACTTCATCCTTGTCCAGCTTTGGACCGTAGTCTTATATGTGGAAGCTGCTTCACACTGCTGCAAATTGCTCGAGCGAGAGTTGGAGATTATGACCAGGTGAAGCCAACAGCAATCGTACAAGAACCACATCATCTGCAAAAACCAGAAACCCAATCCTGAGGTCGCCAAACCAGATGCCCTCAAAACCCCCAGATGTGCCTAGAAATTCTGTCCATAAAACTTACAAACAGAATTTGTGATAAAGGGCAGCCTTATCGGAGTCGAACCCTCACTAGAAACCAATCTGACTAACTGCCCACAATGCCGAGCAAGCTGATACCAGTCAAGGACAAGGGAGTCCCTGGAGGGAGCGCTCTCCTTCACTCCCCCCAAGGACTCAAAAAGGGTGGGTACTCTGAAATGCCGTTCCATACAAATAAAAACTGTCAGGACTTTTCCTTCATCGGAATGTGGAGGAAGGCTACCCTCTCGTCAATCAATTTACAGGCAGCAAGCCAGGGAGCAATGTGAATGTCCCCCCACCATGAGCCATGACTCGTGTGTCCCTCCCCCAGGCCTGGCTCCAGACGGTGCCCGTTGACCTGTGTCCGGGCAAGGGAACCCTTTAATCCAGTGGATTTGCTCATCTTACAGGTCTTTGATTCGCAATTTGTCTGGTCCCTCCCCAGAGAGTAAAATAGCCAGTAAAATCTTCAGGACACATATGAGGTGGGGGCTCAGGGAGGGGCGCAATTGGGGATAAGTTATGCCTCATAAAGATTGTAGAAATGAAAAGTACACATGGAAACAATGATGAAGTAGTTACCCGCAGTGGAGTCATTGCTGACATCTGACACTTTATCCATGTACAGATAAAAACATGTTAACAGCCACTGGTCATCGCAAAGGTGCCATCTTGCAACTAGATGTCAGCAATTCACATATAGTGGTTCTTCGAACAGCTAATGATAAATGATACTTTTGTAATGTGTGTCAAACCTGACAGACAATGTCATTCAGTTCAGAATTTCCGATCTGTAATTTATTCTGTCTATCATGGTGCAGACGTGGGAGTTACGAACCAAGATGAGTCAGTCTCATGAGGACAGCCTGACCAGTGTTGCCTGGAATCCAGATGGAAAACGTTTTGTTACTGGTGGTCAGAGAGGGCAGTTCTACCAGTGTGTGAGTATCCTTAAGCTTGGTACATACGCCACACGAAGACAGAAGTTTGTTCTTGCTCTGGAGGCAGCAAGAACATGAATGTTTTTTTTGTCTGATCCATTCATACTCCACTAGAAGCTAAGTTAGAAAGGGGGCGGGGATCACTGTGTGTGGGATGTCTTTGCTTTTATGTGCAACAATTGACGCACATATTTAATAATTACCAAGATAATTCGTCTGCAGCAGTTTGGGTTGTGCACACGGTGTGTGCGTGTCTTTAAATGCCAAATGTATTGAAACATTTTCGTACTTTCTCACAACCTTAATCAGCTACTTTATCAAAACTATCCATTCAACCTTGCATCAGTGATGACGCGAAAGTGGCAACTATTCGCTCCATGCTTTTCTGCGCCCTGCAAGGAAAAACTTAATGACATATTTTTCTGCTCGAGCCTCGAGAACAACAAAAAGTTCTTCTTCTCATTGAGTATGTAACAAGCTTTACAGTCTCATCCCCCCTACCCGCTCGGAGTCCAGTCCCACATCCTGACATTGATCTTTGTGTTCATCTTGTAGGATTTAGATGGAAATCTGCTGGACTCATGGGAGGGGGTCCGGGTGCAGTGCCTGTGGTGTCTCAATGACAGTCGAACTGTCTTGGCATCCGACACCCACCAAAGAATTCGAGGATACAATTTTGAGGACCTGACTGACAGAAACATGTAAGTTACAACCAGGACTGGATCCACATATATTAATGGGTCAGATTAAATTTGAATCTATTCTTGAATCCATAAACACCAGGGGCCTCATTTATAAAGCTTGCTTACCAAAAAACAGTGCTGAAAATTCCGCAAGTACTTTTTTTGTGTGAAGTTTGGTATTTATAAAAAATAAACATGACAGAATAAAGTGCACCAACTTTGAATCTTGCATTCTACTATTTTGGGAGTAGGAGGCTCCCAGTGGGAGGCTCCCAGTGGGAGGCTCGCAGTGGGAGGCTCGCAGTGGAAGGCTCGCAGTGGGAGGCTCCCAGTGGGAGGCTCCCAGTGGGAGGCTCGCAGTGGGAGGCTCCCAGTAGGAGGCTCCCAGTAGGAGGCTCGCAGTAGGAGGCTCCCAGTGGGAGGCTCCCAGTGGGAGGCTCCCAGTGGGAGGCTCGCAGTGGGAGGCTCCCAGTGGGAGGCTCCCAGTGGGAGGCTCCCAGTAGGAGGCTCCCAGTAGGAGGCTCGCAGCGGGAGGCTCCCAGTGGGAGGCTCCCAGTAGGAGGCTCCCAGTGGGAGTGCGGCTCCACAGAGTTGCCGACCCTTATAAGTACATTTTAAACATGTCCTGAAACCTGCTGCAATCCCCACAATATTTATAATTATTATTGAAATTACCATTCCTTGTTTTGGAGGCGAGCAATGTCCAACTCGTTACCGTTACTCCTCTTTAGACCCACTCGTGTTATCGTTGCCTCCATACCGATAAGTCTGAAATAAATATAGTTGCACACCTTTGTTTGCATCAGCACTCCCATCGTCTTCACTGGGTGAACCCTCATCCTCCAAAACTATTGATATGTCGCTCAAATCTTCACTAAAATCACTCGCAAGTTCCTCAGCTTCACTATACTAAACCTTGCTTGTTTATATCTGCGGGTTCCTCTCGTTACATAACAACACGGCGCCACTTTGGACCCAAATGCAACCAGCGAGCATCGCATATTGAGGAATTTTTAGGTTGTGTGTTGAAATGATGCATTATTATTTTTTTGTGCCTATACAGAATAAATACACAGTACTTCTTCTTTCACATGATGTTTTTATGGAACTACGTCACAGACACTTTAAGACATCTTTGTAATGACATCTGATTGGTTTCATCGGGCTTCAGTATGGCCGACAACCAGTCCATCCACATTGCGTCACTGAAAAGTAGCTCTTCACGACGCCGACACCACGCATTGACGCTGCTTGGGTTCAACATTGAAAACGTCTGCTTTGGTCGGAAGTGGTCTGCTGTAGGAAAAGGGTCCCTTGTTCTTTCCAAACACTTTGAAGTCATGTTGCCACCTGCATCTGACATGGTGCAGGTACAATGTAAAGCTACAATAGTCAGAGACAGGAAGGAATTCATCAACCTCATCATGCATCATCTCTGGTCCTGGTCTCTGGTCCATTCAATCAGTTTTGAGACATTAAATTCAAGCGACTGCACCAACTTCATTTCCGGCTTAAAGGAAACTGCAATTCCAATAATATTCAATATGTGGACGATTTTACAACCTTATACAATAGACAATACCTCTTCAAACTAGATGGGATTCATCCAAATCAAACAGCATCTAAACTCTTTTCCATGAACATTGATCTCCCTCTGCGCTCCTGCAAATCACTCACTGATTGACAGTACGTTCACCAGAACGCATCTCCAGTCAAACTCATCTCTTCTACATATTATCATTTTCCAGTCACATACATCTATAACACAATGTCTACTTTACATTAATCTAAATAAACTATTTAGCAGCAGAACTAAACTACAACTTTAAGCATGCCTCTTTTAAATGTCCACTTGCTTTTAAGCAAATCTTTTATCATCAATGACCTGATTTTAGATAATAACGTTTTCTGTCTCTTTAACCGAAACCTGGCTTGGCGGTGACGCAACAGCTGTTCTCACGAGGTTTCCCTTCTAAACTAAACTTTTTTTTTATTTTCCATAGAGGAGGTAGGTCACTAGACGGATCAATTTAGACCACAATGCACTGCGGGCCGGAGATTACAATGGCGGAAATGATACGCATCATCATGGGCCAGGAAATGTTGCTGATCCCTGAAAACGTGCCCCCCCCCACCCCCCTAATTCTCCCATTTGCAAGGTTTTCCAGCAGTACCATGCACCCATGGTAAAGCTTATGCACAAGTGTGACCACAGTATTTAAATGTTTACAGCGAGTACTCTTATTGAGTCACACGTTATAATTTAATTGTTACTTAATGGTGATGAGAAAACAGATTAAATGTTGTGTAGAGTTTTATTTAAATTTTCTGTTGGCTTGTTTTTATATTTATTTGAAAGGTCCGTATGACTCAGCATAAGTAACACAACAGTAAAGATAAGTAACACTGCTGTTTATAATGCCAATGATAAAGTTGATCTTTAATTAAAGATTGATACAGAATAAAATTAAATGTGTAAGAGGAATCATAATGCTTTGTAGCTTCAATTTCTCATGTCATCTGCGTCGCCAGTTTCCTGTGTCTCCAAACTCAGAGTATGTATGAGTTTGCATGAGGAACCGTCCATATCTGCCATATCCCAGATTTAGGCCGTGTGTAAATGCAACAGTTATAAATGAGACCCCTGATCCACCTGAAAAGATTACTTTATATGTTTGAACTGGTTTCTGATGTACAAGTGAATCCATTTCCTCTTGAGATGAGGTTGTTTCTGTCATTCCAGAGTCCAGGAAGACCACCCTATCATGTCCTTCACTGTCTCAAAAAATGGACGGCTGGCACTTCTCAATGTTGCAACCCAGGTGAGACCCCCTCCCCCCGCCAAATCGAGGTGTTTTCAAAGCTCTGACAGTGTACATACTTCAGCTATGTGGATGTTTCTTTGCAGGGAGTGCACCTCTGGGATATACAGGACCGTGTGCTGGTCAGAAAGTACCAGGGAGTTACCCAAGGCTTCTACACAATCCACTCCTGCTTTGGCGGCGACAATGAAGAATTCATCACTAGCGGAAGCGAAGGTAAGACCAGAACATTTTATCATTTTAGAATTACTTCTGAGATTTAAAATGTCATTCAGCAAGGACTAAAGAAAAGTCCTCAGAATTATTGTCATAATACCTGGTAGAGTAACCATGACGTCTGATATAAGATGTTTGCAGCTGATGACATGTACATCTTCCAAACAGACCACAAAGTTTACATCTGGCACCGGCGCAGTGAGGTTCCCATTGCAGAATTGAATGGCCACACTCGCACTGTCAACTGTGTGAGCTGGAACCCTGTCCTTCCTGAACTGCTGGCTAGTGCCTCGGATGATGGGACCATCCGGATCTGGGGACCAGCCCCATTCTTGGATATTCAAGACACAGAGGGGCTCAGTGGTATGAATATTATTATAAAAAGAAAAAGTTCTAAATCCATGAAAAAAAAAACTGTTCAGACATCATATCGAAATTGATCATATTTCCAGATGAGATAAAAAGGATTTTTTTTGCTGAGTTTAAGCTACACAGACATTTCTGTTTAGTTTACAAGCTTTCAGACGGACTCTGTTTTGGCTCTGTTCTGGTTAATCCTTCTGATGAACGGACCCATGTTCACACCAGTTTAACCAGATCCAGAGTGGATGTAAACACCAACAACTTAAAGATTTCGTCTTTAAATTTAAGTCATCAGGTGAACCTACAGTTTCCCCAAATAAACAATATATTAAGAAAACTGACTGAATCTTATTAGATGTCATGATGTCAACATGAGCTTATATCAAACCGATTGCAGCGACGTTCAGATTTCACCTAAATGAACGATTCCACTGACTAGTCAGACTGAATGATTATTAATCTTAAAATCAGAATTTAAAAAGTTGCAATTAGCAAATCACAAAGGAGACTGATCATTTTTAATGTCAATTCAATTCAGCTTTATTTGTAAAGCCACTTCATAACAATATCATTACTTCAGAGAAGCGTCATAATAAATCGCCTAGCAAAGGGAAACCAAAAGACTGCATCAAATCATGATTTTGATCCAGTCTCCCATCCTAAGGCGAGGGGAGTCCTTTATATACCATAATAGATAATACAACAATTTAACAAAGACCCATTAGGATTACTGACACACACTCATATACACTAACACACACACACTCCCCCACGCCCCAGCCGAGGCCAGGGGCAGCAGCCTAATGGGGGTTGATGCTCATCTGCATGCTCTTCAGCCATTCTTTCTTTATGTTACAGTTACAGATTTTTCTCCTTGGGTCAGAGGAAATAGCCTGGTGTCCTGGACTGGTTTTGCTTACCCATGTCTTACCCTCAGAAGACACTGTTGGGGGAGAAATCCCTCTCCTTACAACTGGACGTCTCCATTCAATGCTTAGTCTGTTCTCTGGCTGACCAAAAGCCTCACTCCACTTTTTCTCTGTTGGAGAACGTTCTCATGCTCTCAGTGATGGAAGGATTTCTTCTAAAACTTCATTATCCTCTTACAGTGAAGCACCTTTGCACTCTCTGGTGAAAGTAGGATTTTTACTGCTTCCACCACAACGAGTGAGATCTACGGCCTTCCTGTTACTTTTTCCACTTAGAACCTTGTCTCGCTCACACCTCAGCCATTTTTATTCCCATTCTTCAGCAAGCAGAGAGAAAGAAATGTGTGTCGCTTATCAGTCAACCCTGACAGGATGAGAGGTCTGGTTTCTGCTCTCACAGGAGACACTTCTGACAACAACTGAAATGACCATTTTTCCTGTCAAGGACGAGGAGACTAGTTTCTTAGAGAAGAATATGAATTTAATAAATAAAGAATAAAAGAATTTGAACAAAGTTAAACATTAAACCATGGAGTGAGACATACATTAAAGACAAGATGGAAAAAGTACAAGGTTATAACCCGGGGAGAATCATTTCAAAGCTCTGCTGTCACACACAAGTCCGAAGCAATTCTGACCAGTCACTTGGGATAACTTTTGTTTAAAGACTGCATTCTGTGACACAATCAGACATTGTTCTGTTACAGATAGGGACAATGTCACGTCTAAACATTTTCCATGATGGGAAGGACAGTCTCAGACAGATAGTTTTCCAAGTTCTATGACATTAGCTTAGGAACATGCAGGATTAAAGGATGGTAGGACCGTTCAGTGAGGTAGTAAAGCTAAGATACAAAATTGCCATAACAGGCCCTATGATTGCTTTTAGTTTAATTGTATTTGTGCTACGATTTTATTGTCATTCTTTTATGATTTGCCTGTAAATCCTTCCTGTAAATGAGGGAAATCTCAGTGACTGAGTTAAAATAAATGTTTGGATAAAAAAATAGAATCTTCAGAAATTACTGTTCAAGTTGGAACATTATGGGGGATCATTTTGTAAATGGTAAATGGCGTTCAGTTATGTAGTGCTTTATTTTCATGTCTAGATGACCAAAGCGATTTACAGATCCTCCGATCACCCATTCACACACACATTCACACACTGATGGCGACAGAGCTGAAATACACACAGGTGCTAGCCTGGCCACCAGGAGCAACTGGGGGTTGTAGAAATAGATCACATGTAGATGTATGAGAGTTTTCCTGCTGCTCTACCATCTACATAGTGGTAGAATCCTGGTGGGGTGAAACACTTATTTCTAACTTTCTAGTCATTTTTACTTGCATTTGATATTTTCTTGTTTAAAGATCACATCATGAAACAACACCCACAACAAACCAGAATGGACTTCACCAGCATGTAGCATCTGTGGCTTTATTCTCTATGTGGCTTGTTTCTGTTAATGGATGAAACAGCCTGTTCAGCTCCTTTTTCAAATGGAAATTCCTTAAAAAGTTTAGAGGTTGTCTGAACCCGACAACAGACCTGCATGTTGGGGCTTTTTTATGGGGGATGGGGCTTGTAAAGAAAATGCTAATCTGTGTTTTCTAACTCATCAGAGTGCTGCACCATGGACAGCTGATGAAGACTGTGGACACAGGATGAAGTGGGGGATTGTTGGGGAGAAATATGGCTTTGGGAGATATCAGACTCTAATCTGGACATAGTGAGGCTGGACTGAGGAACTGATCTGGCCCACATCTTCCTCCGGGCAGGACAACTCCCCTCCTCTTATTTTAAATTAAATTATTTATTCTCAGCTGCTGATATAAAGCCAAGGTTTTCTTTTCACTTGTAAGGGTGATTCAATGTTTTCTTTGTCTGTTGAACATTTAAATGATGTTAAATTGTACTATTTTAACTGAAAATTGTATATTTTATTTAAAGAAAACTATGTAACTTTATGATGTTTAAAGACAATATTTATGAGCATGTTACACAAGACAGAAGGTTGTTGGATAGCTTGTTTTCCTTCTCCATTTGTGATATTGATGTGTTGGCTTTTTCAGAACATCCATAAGTCAATTTAAAGAAGGCATTGCCTTTCAGGTGTTGTTTAATTTCTTCTTTATCCTTTTTATTTATTGTTTATTATTATAGCAGCCTGCGATTTCTCCTTTCATACAAACAAATCATGCATTTATTTTCTTTGCTTGGTTCTGCATTTTAAGTTTAATTTTCATTGTGATCAATTTTAATTTGCTAAAAAATTTAAATGGGACAATAAAACTAGCGTTTTTATTTTATTTGTTTTCCAACAAATATCAGAAACTGATATTACGAACATTTCAAAAGGTAACAGAGCTTTTACTGGTAACTATCTTCACTGAAGACTTATCTCCACTAGTTATTCTGGTCAGAGGAATAATGGACAATGGGTCAAATATGATAAAAAAAGGGAATGACATGGGCAGTTTACTTTTCGAGGGCAGAACTGCTGTCTAGATTTCTTTTAGGTTTCTCTACTTAACAAGGTTTCATCTTTACACCAAATGTTTTTGACTGTTTGAACCAATCAGCTTTCATTTTCTACTTAGAAAAATAGCTTTAAGATTCCCTGATTACAAAAATTTATCCAAACTTCTATAATTCTGTCCACATTTTTTGTGTGAAATCCCCGTAATCCTGAACAAAAACCAGGACTAAGGGAACACTGTTTGTCTAGACCAGGGATCTCCAAATCCGGTCCTCAAGGGCCAGGATCCTGCAGGTATTCCATACTTCCCTGCAGAAACCCACATTATTCAAATGAATGGCTGATTAATAGTCTTGTGTAGAACTTGACAAAAAGCTGTGGAAATCACTTTAACTTGAATCAGGTGTGTTTCAGTCAGGAAGCTTTCATTACCTGCAGGACACCAGCCCTCAAGAATTGGATTTGTTGGTACCCTGTCTAGACTCTAACGGAGATAGTCCAATTTTTCCAGATAGCACCATCTGTCTAAATACCACCAACTTAAATTTTTCATGGTAGAGCTAATGTGGTGTTGAAAAGTAAATGTCCATTATTATCTAATCTCAGTCAGAGGATATTAGAGACTTTGTATGTTTCTTTTTTTCTCTTCTTCCTTTAAAAGCCAAAATAACAGTTCTAGCTTGTCGGCAATTTCTAGATCCTTTTCGATTTTTACATATATTACTCCACTATTACTATTACTCACTCAACTTTATAAAGCACTTTAAAATAATTATCATTGGAATTTTGTCAGAGACAAAAGATAAATAATGTAGATAATATTTGTTG
Source organism: Pseudomugil tenellus (assembly GCA_037177515.1). Classification (NCBI taxonomy): domain Eukaryota; kingdom Metazoa; phylum Chordata; class Actinopteri; order Atheriniformes; family Pseudomugilidae; genus Pseudomugil; species Pseudomugil tenellus. The sequence goes on along the minus strand of JBAMHX010000007.1, from coordinate 27,770,111 downwards.
CTTTTAAAAACCACAAACAACTGTGTTTCCAGTACAGCCAAAACCAAACACACAGTTGACATATACAGACATATAAAGGTAATGAGAGTTCTGAGGTGCAGTCAGCGTAAAGCCTTTGCAGGTGGGGGCAGAACACAACAAATGGGTTTTACGAGATGACGCAGTACAGCAATGCTTTGAAAAAAACATCTCAACACTTCAGCACAGTGATCAGACAGTCACCGAGACCAAACCCATTCTGTGAGGGAGGGGTCTCCCGGCACCTCCCTCCAACTACAGCCCAGTCCCACCCGAGAGAGTCTGGAAATGGGGAGACATTTGGGATGAGCGAGGCGGGTCATAGCATCTGTGAACAATCCTTCCTGCGGGGAATTTTCAGGCCGTAGAGAAGCCAGATTAGATAATAACATTCTGTTTGGGTTTAGGGCCGATGTTTACCAACCCTCAGTCTGATCTCTCAGAATACAAAACAACTAAATGATGGTCAATTTCCAGTATCCAAGCCAGCACCTGTCCATGTTGTTAAAGACACCCTGGACAAGTTAAAAAACTCCCACCAGTCTGCCCAGTGGCACCCAGTCTGCCCAGTGGCACCCAGTCTGCCCAGTGGCACCCAGCTTACGGTTCAGCTTGTTCAGAGCCAGAGTTCAGTGTTCAGCTCGGTTACATGTGTCTGCGTCTGTCCACAGCAGCTCCAAGTTGGGATTCACCAGAAATCCACTAAATTCCAAACATTGGGAAACCGGTGGTCATAAGCCGATAAGATAATCACCCAGAAACATCACCGTAAGACACCGGGCTCTCCATGTGGACCACAGATCCCTCCTGCACCCAGCCGTGTGTCTCCCTCGGACATGCGGGTCACCATTCGCCGCTCTCCGGATGAAAAAGTTTTGGTCAAGTTTGTTGTTCAACCAGCTGATCAGATCCAACATGATTTTATCAGGAAGAAGTGCAGAGAGTCGCTTTTACTAGAGAATACACATAGATAGTGTAAAGGATCACAGGGACAGGAGGGAAGAAAAAAGCATCTGCCTTGCTCAGAATCTGGAAGAAGAAAACCAATAAATATAAATAAAACCGATAAAAAACAAAACTGCAGCACACTAAAACAGAAACAGTCTCACACCGCTTTTAAGGCCAAAGTTTAAGATATGTTTTAAAAAAAATGGACATTGAGGACTCGTGTCTTATGTGGAGGGGAAGCTCATTTCACAATTTTGAACCAGCAACTGAAAAAGCGCTGTCTCCTCTGAGCCTCTGTTTTGACCTTAGTATGTCCAGGAGCAGCAGGTCACTGCCCCCTAAATGAACTCTGAAGGGCTCCCTCTTACATACTCTAGTTAGAAGGCATGCAGTGGCATGTTGCACCAACTGAAGACGTGTGAAGTGGCTCACTCCAAAAAGAAGAGCATTACAGTAATCCAGCCAAGATGTAATGAAGGTATGGATTGCTGCTATGCAGGAAAAATGTTGACCTTGGTTAGTTGTCTGATTTAGAAAAAACTGGACTTCACTACTGAGTTAATCATTGTTCGTCTTAAAACCCAGGTTTAAGCTTGCCAAAGAGCCGAAATCAAGAGAGAGAGAGAGAGAGAAGGGGGGGGGGGGGGGGGGGTTCCACACTCCCCCCAAAACCAACCCCCCCCACCTCCTTTTTTTCCTCAAAACCCAAAAAGTTTGGAGCATTCAAGGAAAATCTTGTACCCCA
>JBAMHX010000007.1:27757810-27767834 GCA_037177515.1 Pseudomugil tenellus | reverse complement strand
TCGGCCTTCTCCCGAAATAATCTCCCGATTTTAATCTTTTAGGACTAAAAACTGTTTACTTATCGTGATGTAACTTCCATTGCGGTTGTCTTAACCGAAAGGGAAAAAAAAAAACATTTCCGTTGTGGCTTAATTGTGTTGTGGTGTAATTGTGTTGTGACTTAATTGTGTTGTGTTGTGGCTTTATGGTGTTGTGGCTTGATTTTGTTGTGTTGTGGCTTTGTTTTGCTGTGACACCTCAGGGCCACCGTAGCTAACCACCAACACTTTGACACTAACACATAAGATTTTATCTTACTTAAAACTCTGCTAAAAGTGTAAATAATAAGTAACTTTTAAGTGAAACCTTTAGCAATGACTTTTTTTTCTTTTACTTTTGACATTGTAACATAATTTATAGACCGTAAATGTTTTTAGAAACAATTCTAGGTTTGACTAATGTTTTATCCCAGTAGAAATCTGATTGACTTTTATTATATAATTCAGAAAGCGGTTTGCACCCAGAAGATCATCCTCAAACGAAAAAACCAAAAGATAGAACATATGTAACCAACAGATCAGGTTGAAACAACAGATTGAAAACATCACAGAGATCATTGTCGGCTAATTAAATCACATTTCTAGGCGACATCCTGTGAAAATCTGCTTTATTTTTCTGTCACCGTATTTAACAATATGCAGGCTAACAAGCAGTAAACAAGGAAATATCACAGAATTGAAGATACAGGAAACTGTAAATATGGAGTGTTAAAGTCTGAATGTACAGAAAATGCTGATCTGATCAGACGTGTTTCTTCCTGGAGGACAGAGAGAATATTTATCTGGGCTGGAAGACAGTAGTCATCTTTAATATGACAAAATGGCTGATAATAATTTATCAGTGTGTGTGAGTGTGTGTGGGGGGGGGGAGATATGTTGTTAAGCTTTATAGATGTGAACAGATTTAACACACATTTCATTTGGAACAGTTTTATGTGACCCAACTTCATCCTCAAAAAGACAACAATGCTTCCTCTGTTAGTGTTGGGAAACTTATTCTCAAGCGTTACATTTCTGACTGCAGAAACACTGTAATATTTACGCGTGTTAATATGATTATCAACACTCGTAGAATCAACAATAGAATCAGTTGTGATGGGTCCAAGTTCCCCTTAAATGAAACTGGTCTTTTTGTAGTTATGACTTTATTTCAGAATGGTTGTTTATGTCCCATAAGTTCTGATGTCTGATGAACTAATTGGTTGTGATTTCTGTGTGTTCACAGAGTTTAATGCTGAAAGAACAAATACATACACATCATTGTGTCCAAACTGATTTTTAACAAAACTGTGTTTGCTGGTGTTCTGAGGCATTTTACAGGATGTGCGTAGAAGATCATCAAAACCACGAGATGGCAGCTGGAGAAGGACATTTCACCTGTAGCTTCAGTCATTGATCAAAGCCAGGATCATGCTGTAGGAGAGAGCATATACATGTTAATACAGTAAATATATCATCTTCATCATTACTAGAAAAAGGAGAACTAGAGAAAAGTTTTGTTTTGTTGTTTTCCTGTTTTTAAACCTACTTACTTCAAAGATGAAGTACATAAATGTCCTTAATAAATATTAATCATTCTCATTTCCTTCTCAGCAGAGAAAAAGGGAAAAAAGAGGAATTTTCTGGAATGTAAGATTGAAATCATTTCTCAAGACTAAATAAAGACATGACAGAAATACTATTTAAGGGAATTCAGGTTGGCATGAAGACCTTTAAGTTGTTTAACTTTTTTAACGTTAAAATTTATGTTACTGTTGAGATCTACAACTTACAATATGTAAAGAATTAGCTCCAGACTTCATCATGTATGTGGAGGAGAATGATTACCTGTACAGATAGATGAAGAAGCAGAGCAAGTGGTAGCCTAGTTTAATCATGGCTTCCTTCATGTGGGACTTGAGAAGACCTCGGTTGTGGATCTCCGTGGGGTCAAGCACACCCATGTTTCCCATAGGAACCTTTATGTACCTGCAGAAACGGTAGGAATTCCATGCATTAGACAATGTTCTTGTCTACAGAAACAAGAAATGTGTCTTTCTGGAGGATTTCTGGAAGGTTAGATTTCACAATCAACAAATGATTTTGTTGATGGAGCAAAAAATTAAAGTGTAAAGTCAGAATTTATATCTATAGTTTCTTGTTTTTCTTATATAAAAATGTCCTAGAAATCAATTTTCATCTGTGAGCAAATGAATCGGATTTTATCAAAAATGTCCAGTGTCCAGACAAATATTTTAATTGACACAATAAAATCAAAGGAATTTGTTCAAATATGAAGCAAAAAATATTCATCAAAAATGCCTTGAAGAATGGCACTTCTCAAAATGGCCGACTTCCTGTTTATTTAAACTCATATGTCCAAGAGGCACTTTACTGCCATGTTCCTCGATCAAGCTGAATTTAATTCATGTCAATGTGGTGGGTGGGGCTGATGGATTTAAAACTGGTAGGGGTCACTGTGGAGCCAAAGTGCATGTGATTCGAGATTTTTAAATTGAACACAGTTCGGGGGGGGGGGGGGAGGGAGTATCATCACCTGGGCCAAATTTGGTGGACATTAAAGATTTTATGGCTTCGTTACAGAACAAGTTTGTTTGTATAGCACCTTTCACAATTATAAGTGCTTTACATCAAAACATCAAAAGCATTACAGATGTTGGAAAGAAGAATAAAAAACAGAGAAAAAATCACAATAAAATCATACATTAAAATAAAATCATTCAAAGCAGATCAGATAGGGTTTCCCATGATTTCATTCATCAGCACATGAGGAAAAAAATGTATTGTGTATTTAAAAGTTTTTACATTTGGTGAAAGTTTAATCTCTACTGCTAGTTTGTTTCACTTGTTGGCAGTACAGCTAAAATCTGCTTCTTTAGCTGCGTCTCATATTTAAGCGTACAGTACCATCCATTCATCCATTATCTACCGCTTATTCCCGAACGGGGTCACGGCGCGGGGGGAACCAATCCTAGCTTCCATTGGGCGAGAGGCCAGTCCATCACAGGGCAGGTGTGCAGTGTGTTTACACTGATTTTAAAAAGTCACCCATATGATGCTCTAAAATCGATCAAAAATCAAGTCTAAAACAATGGTCACTTAGCGCACCAAACAGATGCCATCTTCCTGATGTAGCGGAAAAGGAGACCTTCTACCCGTTTACCTGTTTACTGAACAATGGCAGCACTCACGCTGAACTGTCACATGTTAAACAGTTTCTTTGACAAACATCCAACCAGACCCAGACATGTAGCAGATCATCAAAACGAGGTTTTTAATTGCAGTCCAAATAGCACTTGAAGCTACTACTATAGGTGTTACGGTCACTCACATCTAAAGTCACACTTACCAGTTCATTACTGACAACCTGGACTGTCTAAGTGTCACCTCTAACAGTGAGCCATAATTTAATAACAAGACCAAATAGATTCACGATTTTCCCTGGATGACTGATCAGTTCAATCACAACCAGGACAGAAGGAGACCTTTTAGTAGGAGAAACACTGTACATGAAGTTGTTAACCATGTCATACCAAACCACCATCAAAAGAGTTCAACACTACAAAAATAGATTTTTTATTGCATTGAGTTTCCAGGGAAACTATTAGCAGCAGCTCCCTACATTGTAAACCTGTCAACGCTACTGTACCTGTATATGTTCCACGCTGCCACAGGCATGTTGAGGAGGAAGATGAACCAGTGCATGGAGACCAGCATCAGCATGGTGGAGAGACACTGTCCAACCATCTCAGGAATGACCCACTGGTAACAAAAGACATCCAAACATCAACACGTTACAGTACTTTTAACTCATTTATTGTTTTTGTCTTTATTAATAGACATTAATATCTGACAGTAGTCTAGTCATGCTGCAGAGGTGTTCGCCTCCTACTAGCCTGCATCCATATTTAGAAGCTTTTTTATTTTCTGGTCAAAACCAGTGATTTAAAAGTTAATATTTGTATATTTTTTTTTCCAAAGTCCTATTTACACAGCTCTTTTTTCTGAGTTACAGCAGCTGTTGAGAAAATGTTCAGTCACTATTCAGCAGACATGTGTTTTATGGATACATAAATGAACATATATTCACCTAAAAAAGTCCAGAGTTTCTCCTAAATGACAAAAGATCTTCGTGTCGTATATCACTCAGACCAAACAGCATCACATGCACTGAACATTACCATGGAAACCAGGAGCAAACATTATATGTTGATCTTTGGCTTTTCCATCAAGCCTCTGTGGACCTTTGCAATTTATGATTTACTCAATTACACAAGCGTTTAATCCTGAGACTGAAATGGAAAAAACAATCCTCAGTTTAAAAGACACTGCTTCAGGTTATGATCATATTTACATTACAATGTTTTCAATCTTTCCCTGAAGAAAGGTCGTGTTCCTTTGGACCTGAAAAAAGCTAAAATTATTCCAGTTTATAGAGAGAAAAATCCTGTTAATTTGAATTATTATATTTTAATTTCATAAGAATGAAAAAATACTTTATGTAATTGATGAAGAACTTGACAAACTAGCTTCTTGGTTTAAGTCTAACAAATTCTCACTCAACATTAAATCAAGTTTCATATTGTTTGGACGACATCAAATGTTTTTAACTCTTCTCAGAAAATCCAAATTGATGATATTCTCCACAGGAATGTAAATAGTTGTCTTGGTGTTTGGTGGGTGAATCTCTCAAAGTTGGGAAAATACATTATTTTATTAATACTGTTAATACTATTAATAATGTTGTAATGGTATTTTATTATGTTATGATTAATACATATATAAATTATTTTAATATTTCTTGGGCTGTTACTCATAGAACTAAACTTGAGCCCATTCTTCGTCTTCAGAAACAAGTTTTGAGAATAATATTCTGTCGATCGAAGACACTCATCTCAGCCCTTATTTGCAAAACAAGGTGTTCTTACTGTTTATCAAGTTAACCAACTCTAAATTGGACAGTTTGTGTACAAACCCATAAAAAAATCTGTTGCTTGACCATCTAAACAATTTTTTTTAAAATAATGATCTTCACAAATATTTATCTCGGGCCAGAAGTCATATCGGGGCCCCTTTTGGCCAGAACACTCCGTCTCAGTTCAGTGTAATATACAAAGAATCTAAATGATAAAATAACCTGCCAACGTGGCTGATGGACATTTCTCAATTTCAGTAAAAAAAAAACAAACGTGCTTCTGAGTCAAGCAAACTTTCCACATGGACTTTTCTGACTGAACCAATATTTACTACGTTAAATGTTGTTTTGTTTGTTCTTTTATGCTATTTTTATAAAGTAAAAGAGGTTTGATTAGGGGTGAAATATTTTGCCATATATGTTTTATGTTAAAACTAATTATTTCATATACATACATACATACATATATACATATATATATATATATATATATATATATATATATATATATATATAAAATTTATAAATGTCTGATTTTCTAGGGACATTCTAAAAACAATAAAAAACTAAATACATATAAAAATATAAACATAGAAATTAAAACACGTCTAAAACATCCACATTTGGAGGCATACATCTCCAAATATAAAGATGTTCTAGTAAATGTGCAGCAGTTTAATCAAGCAACACACTCAGTGGATCATCTTCATTGACAGTTATCTGACTTCATTTATGAATCTTTGAACACAGCAGAAGGAAACTTACTTTGTTCAGCTTGGAGCAGCAGGATCTCGCATTAATGTAGTCACATTCTAGATCAGACAAGGTGATAATCTGAATGTTAAGGTTTAACAAACAGGTGAACACACAATACATATGTGTTTGTATGTTTGAGGTGTGTACGTGTACATATATACATACATAATTTTCATCATAGATACACTTAATCAATGAGACAGAAGGCGAGAAAAGACTTCAGGAAATCTCATTGTAGGATTTTTAATGAATTAATTGGTAAATTTCTATGTAAAATAAGTATTTGGTCACCTACAAATAAGCAGGATTTGTGGCTCCCACAGACCTGTAACTTCTTCTTTAAGAGACTCCTCTGTTTTCCACTCGTTACCTGGATTAGTGGCACCTGTTTGAACTCGTTATCAGCATAAAAGACACCTGTTCAAAACCTCAAACACTCAGACTGCAAACTACACTATGACCAAGACCAAAGAGCTGTCAAAGGACACCAGAAACAAAATGGTAAAAGACTGAATCTGCTATAAGAGGGTGTGAATAAATGAACTATGGGTGCAATTATTAGAAGATGGAAGACATACAAGACCACTGAAAATCCGCCTCAAAGAGATCTCACCCCATGGGGTCAAAATGATCACAAGAACTGCAAGAAAAATTCCCAGAACCACACCGGACGACCTTGTGAATAAAAATCTGCAGAGAGTTGAGATAACAAAGGCTACCATCAGTAACATACTATGCCAACAGGGACTAAAATCCTGCAGTGCCAGACGTGCCGCCCTGCTAAAGCCAGTATGTTTCCACTTAAAAACTTTAAAAACTCAGCTTCTCGTGTTTGGAGGACATAAATACTGAGTTACACCCAAAGAAAAAAAAACCTACATACTGTGAAGCATGTGGGTACAAACTTCATGCTTTTTTTTCCGGAAAGATACCAGGATGACTAAAGTAAAGGAAGGAATTATGGAGACATGCATTGCAGGCTGACACATGGTTGGGTCTTTCTGCATGACATTGATCCCAAACACACTGAGAAGGCAATGTGGCTTCATAAGACGCATTTCAAGGTAAGTCAATCACGTCTCCCGATCTCAACACACAGATCTTTAGACAAACTTAGCAGGGCCAAGGAACTGAAAGTCCATGTTCCCAAGCGACCCAAACCATTCCTACGCTGGAGAAGATGTGCATGGAGGAATGGGGCAAATACCAGCAACAACGTGTAAACACCTTGCAGAGACTTACATAAAACATTTAACCTATTACATTACCAACGATGAGTAAAGTATTGAAATAAAAATTTACTATTGAACAAACACTTCCACTATAATTTGCGAATAAGTTTTTTAAAAATCTTCCTGGATTTTTTTCTGGACTATGTGGGAAAACTTGCACAATTGGCAGCTGATGAAATACTTTTTGCCCCACTGTGTGTGTGTGTGTGTGTGTGTGTGTGTGTGTGTGTGTGTGTAGATGAAGACATGGGGTCATTGAGAGCTACCACCCTGTAAGTGTTGGTGTACACCTGGTACAACTTGATTCAAATGAAAAAGTTCTAACTTGTCATCTACTGCTTGTTAATAAACCATTCATTTGAGTCAGGTGTGTTGCAGCAGAGAAACAGTAAAACCTGCAGGATGTTTGCTCAAGGGCTGGAGGTTCAGACCCCTGATATGAGAGACAGTGTGTAAGTGCGTATTTGAGAAAGTGGAAGACATGTTTTGATGAAAGTATTATTGTAGTTTACAGTGTAACTCGCTGTGATTGCGGTGGAGTGTCAGTTTAGTGGATGTAACATTTCATTCATAAGGTATTAATTCATTTTCGACAACAGTAATCACTTAGTGAGAGGTAGGATGCATCCTGGACAGGATGCCAGTCCATCACAGAGCAACAGGAGACAAATAACCAGACATTTACTCCTAAAGACAAGTCTGAATGAGCAATCCACCCAACATGCATGATGCTAGATGATACAGTCAGACAAAGAAGCAATTCAGGAAAAGTAACCTGCTTCACTTCATGTCATCTACGCATTGTTCAAATGCATGAAGACGTTTTTCACTGGGAATCTATAAATAAGTATCGATCCAGAGGGTTCGGAACACAGGCAGGACAATGAGCTCCATCCTTAGTGGTCGGAAAATAAAATGGTTTGGCTCCAGTCGCTGTGGACAACCTCAGAAAACAGCTGGAATTCCGATGTAAACTTGAGTTGCAATTCCAGGTCTTAAGACTAAATTACGCCATTATCTTTCGAAGATAGAAACTGATCAACGTTAGCATGTAGGAAGCTAACGTTTTAGCTACTTATCGCCGTTTTCAAATAAAGAAAACAAGACAAGAATGTGAAGGCAACTAGTTCATTTAGCTCAACATCATCCAAAAGCATTAACATAAAAGGATACAAAGTAAACTGACAGGAAAATCAGAGCACAGCAGTCTACCAGAGACAAGATGAACACCGCCGCTTCCATTTTCCCCTGAACTTCATTCATACATTCTTACTTCCGGGTAGTTGTTGCCTTGTATGGGTTAACCCTTTGATAGACGTCATATACGTAGACGTCTCGTCAAGTCACGCACAGCCTATGGAAGCTGACGTCGGCGGCCGCCATCTTTGATGGGTTTCCCACAGCCAACAATGCATTTGGAAGGTCCATTCCCAAACACACAATTTTACCTCATTTTTTTCAGTTTGGTTTATTACAAAAGACAAATTAGTACTTATGATACAGGTCACTGTCACACATTTTAAAATATTTAATATATATGTACTTCTTATTTTCTACTTAACAAAGACAAATGCTAAAATATACCAAGTTAAACTCAAATGCCTCAAACAATCTGTCACACAATCTGTCGCGCACACACACACCGGAAGCTAAGACAGCTCTTCCTCTGTTATGAAAGCAGAGTGAATGTCTATGCAGCTGAAACTTAGTCTTGTCTTGCACTGGCTCATTGTCTGACCCACTTAGTGTGACACCTCAGTGGACCATCAGATGGTAAAAAATGCCCTGGAACTGTTATAAAAGGCTATAAAACATAAGCTAATTGCATAACTGTGTTTTTGTTTTTGCTTGTTTTTTATACAGGTAACCTACAAAAAAGTAGGTACAGTAATAATTGCTTGAATATTGTTTGAAACTGTATATTCATCCTCTCCCCCAATGCAATGCTTACGTTATGGTGTGTGGTACTGAGTACTAATGAGTACTAATTGGTGACCTGTCTGAAAAGTCAATCATATCAAACTATACTGTAAAATAGTGATTAAAAAGGTGAATAAAAGTTTCTGGGTGTAGGGATTGTATGCTTTTTTTATGAACATTGCATCTTACATGAGGGCTACAGAGCCATATTTAGCAGGGTCTTTGATGGCAGGGTCAGATATCATGGCGGTATATAGTTTATATCCTGTTTCATAGAAGAAATTTTGCTCAATAAAAAAGAAGCTGTAATTTTCATTCTTGCTTCTATGTGAAGTTTTTATAAGTATACCAGTATACATTACTCATCTGTATAGGAAAAAATAACTCACACTTTCTGACTTTACTGAGTTAATAAAGGATGCATGATTCTGGAATAACATAACAATACAGTTTCACTCTGAAGCTAACTTTTTTACAAGTGCCTTTTAATAAATACAGATTAATATTATTACATTGTGAATATAATGACTTTTTAATTACCTTTTTAAAATAATGACATTGGATATTTTTTCTTTTAAGAGTAGTTGACAGTTGAGCGATTTACAAAACTGGGTCACCAGAAAAAAAGCATTATAAAAAGAAACACTGCTTGATTTAAAAGGCTTTATTAATGACAAAGCAATTAAAAATAATAAAATACATGATTATTTTGATGTTGGCGTTTCTATAAAGGATACGTGCACCTCAGTAGTTCAACCACTCCGCTGCTGTTCTCCATTTTTTGCATGTTGTCCAATATTCCTAGTTCCTCCTGGAGTTGCTGCTCTGAAAGTTTAATGTAATCCATCATTTCTGCATTAAAAGCAACAGAATGCAAGTTTATTTGTAAAGCACATTTTATGTACACAACAATTCAAAATGCTTTACATAAAACATTACAGACGTTGAAATAAAAGAATAGAAAAAGAGCAAGAATCATAATAAAATCATAAATTAAGCTAAAATAATTAAGAACATAATTAAAAAGTTACTGTGCAGATTTTATTCAGACCTGCAAAAGTTTTTTAAAAAAGTTTTTAACCTAGATTTAAATGTTTCTACATTTGATGAAAGTTTTATCTCTACTGGCAGTTTGTTCCACTTGTTTGCAGCATAACAGCTA
>JBAMHX010000007.1:27727517-27747757 GCA_037177515.1 Pseudomugil tenellus | reverse complement strand
CAATTCAATTCAATTCAATTCAATTCAATTCAATTCAATTCAATTCAATTCAATTCAATTCAATTCAATTCAATTCAGTTCAGTTCAGTTCAGTTCAGTTCAGTTCAGCTGTATTTGTATAGCACCATATCACGACAATGTCATCTCAGGGGGCTTTACAGAGGTCAATTTCAGCCAATTTAAAATAAATATCCTTTGTAAGAGAATCCAAAAATATTGCCTCTAATCTTGACATTGATCCAACCTCCCAACATGAGTATGCATGAGAGCTCCAGCAATGAGAAAGTGAACCAGGTGTCCAAATACAGGAGCCACCATTACATTGGCTCAACTGACAGCCTTGTGGGTGATGAAGCGAATGCCCAATTTCTCAGAAAATTTTGTGAGATCACAGGTGGTAAAAAACAAACAAAAAAAACCACCTTTGATTTCAAGTAAAAGGACGAGGCCTCTTTCGCATGAAGTGATGTGTTGAAGAGGCTGCCTCAACCTCTAAAGGTTGGAGAGAGTTCTTAATGCCCTGAAACCTTGACAGTTGGAATGTTGAATAGTTGTTTTGATATATAGTTTTGAAGATAACTGGTTTGTTCTGGCAAGTTGAAACTGGTAAAGCTGTTTCTTGGAACGATATGCTTCGTTGTACACTATAAAACTAAGATGGTCATTTATTTTTGTCAACTTTGTCAGAGAAATTCTGATCTTTTTATAACACACACACACACACACACACACACACACACACACACACACACATATATATATATATATATATATATATATATAGTAAAATATAATAGAATTTTTTTATTATTTTTTATAAATATCAAACATTTACAAACATTTAATATCTGATAAAATCATGATTAAGATTTTTTTAAGGACCTTAATTTTCCCTCATTGATTTGATCAACTTTTAATATTATTTAAGACGCTGCTGACACCCTGTTTTATGTCACCAGAGGTTGAAGAAGAGATCACATCACCCACCTGGCTGGATACTTGATAGAATATGACAAAGCCAAGTATCCTCCCAGGTTGTGGCCAAGCAGTATCATAGACTCCAAACCCACTTTGGTCCTCCACTGCTCGATAGACTCTACAAACTGATCCTCTGCACTCTGAGCATCTGTGGAAAACTGAGGTCTGGTGCTCTGACCAAAGCCCAGCAGGTCCAGAGTAAAAACAGTCCGATGCTGTGAAAGAGCTTCCAGGTTCTGAGCCCAGAGACCCACACCACCTCCAAACCCATGCAGCAGAACTAGGGGGGTTTTGGCGTTCACGCTGTCACTGTTAAAGGTCAGGGTCCACAACATGTCGCCGTTGGAGATGGGGATAAACTGTCTGGTAAAAGCACTGCCAATACCTGAAAACAAAGGGAGTTATTCAGCACAACAGCAACACTTTTTAAAAGTCTTTTTAGTCTGTTATCTGAGAAGGATAAAAAATAGATTCAGAAAACTGCATCTGATGATCATAGAGCAATCTGTCATTATAACAGCAGTATTGGATGCATCTCACAGACTTCTGATAATCCAGTAAATGTGTTGAGATATTGGACATTTAAATATATATATAAAATCATGTGTGGAGTGAAGACCTTACACATCACTTCTGATCTATCGGTTGAGAACCACTGATGTACATTTATTTATAACAAGGCAGTTTCTGTCTCAGTGATGCAGAAAAACAGTCCATGATTTTGTTACATACCGACTGCACCACTTATTCCTGATTTTTGTTCTATCTAAAAAATCCATGAAAATCTCCATCTGATCCAAACTGCGAGGGTTCTGATGAGAGATTATAATTCACCAGTTATTCTTAATCTGCTCCCTGTCAAGTCTAGAATATGATTTAAAATTCTTTTCCTGACATATGAAGACTTTAGTAGGAATGGCCGCATCCATACACTGGTCACACACACATACACATTCATATCAGCCAAAGTATTGGATTAAATTTTTTTGCAGATTGAGAAACTACTCTTCTGATAAAAAAAAGTAAAATTTATTTTTGTTTCTGAGTTTTATGCTATTAAACTAAATGTGAAGCCAAGCAACATATTCCTTCTGTGTCACATGCTTATGCCAGCCAATCAGATGCCATGATGTAAAAATGATACTGCTATTGTCTTTTATGAGGTTTTCTGTAGATATTTTACATCTTACATCTTTTTGTAGATATTTTTACATCTTTTGATGCAAATTATTCAGTTTTACTATATCATGCAACTTCCACAGATTATATTTTTGTCATTTTCAATTTAAATATGAATAATCTTGTATTTCTCTGTGGCTTAATCTTTTTAGCACCTTAAAAGATTTATTTCTTCTAATTTCTGTTTTTCTTTCAAGTATTGATGTTCTTGTGTTACATTTATATTACATATTGCCTTTGCAATAAAGATATTAACGAACACTATACAATCATGATTTCCCTTTAAAGGGCAATAAGTATCAATATCATAATCAATATTGATATAAAAGTCCCAAAAATTGGGACTTTTATATCTATGTAAAAAATATTTTAAAAAAATGGTATCATTTTGACATTTTGTTCCTCCCACTGTCACCTGCTGCCATGTGTTGCTCAAGATAGAGGATTAAATCAAATAGATTATTTGGTAAATTTCCATTAGTTTCCTGAGTTATTGTTTTACGAACAGGCTTATATAAGTAGTTCTAAACTGGACGTAAGTGGCTTTATTTAACTGGATCAAAACCGAACTGGTTTGAACTGTGATTTGTCTGTAAATTATCTTGAAAGGACTTTATTGCACATTTGCACTATACATATAAAACTGTCATGGTTTGGTTTTGGTATGTGTAGTTCAATCATATTAAGTTTTGGTTTCCTGTATTATTTTGTAGGCAGGCAAGACAAGGCAGATTTATTTGCATAGCACAATTGAACACAAGGTGATTCTAAGTGCTTTATAGAAACATTAAAACACAAGCATGGTTTTAAATTAATATGAGAGATATGAACAAAAACAATTAAAAATTATAAAAATCATGAAGATAAAAAGAGATAACAATTAAAATGGGTTAAAATTAGGGCTGGGCAATATGACCTCAAATCCATATCACGATATATTGAGCAGCTCACCTCGATAACGATAAGTGAACGATAACTAGTAGTATTTAACCCCCTTTCATGCGTGCAAAAAGGCAACTGCGACAATTATTTTAAAATTACACTTTGAAGGACACTGTCTGAAAAAAAATTCATACCCAAGTACTTTTAATTAAGATTTATTTAACTATTTAGCACAACGGCAAAATTTCAAATGTCAGGAACACAAAGCAATAATACAATCTTATTAAAATAAATGGCAAATATCTAAATATGGCTATTACATAGCGCTTCCATAACATAAAGTTCTAAGACACGACCATTTTCAAGTGATTAAGTTCTCCATATAGGGAGAAACAATTTGCATCTATTTTAACTAAAATAGCTACAAAACAAAATAAATTTCACATTTACAATTTGGACAAAGTAAACAATGACTTGTGCAAAGGTATTGTGCTAAAAGCACATAAAGACATTGTAAGCAGTCTCTTGTAAACAATTATAGGTTAAATAATACCATTATATGCAAAGGCACATCTCTTGGAGGTAGCATTATTTGTAAACAAATATTAAGTAAGGACAACAACAAAAATGTCAATAAAATGCTGAAAAACTTGCAGAAAAACACTAAATACTGGACAACTTAATTTTTTTTTAACAAATGTGTTAAATAACACTATGTGCAAAATGCCACTGGAATACTGATTAATGAGAACACTTAAACACATGGCACACATGGCAGCAGGCTTGATATCCTGACCTGTTTAGTCAGAGTGGTGCTCTAGATATTAATTTGACTAGTTTTTACTCCAGGTTCTTGCTAAGAAACACTAACATATTCACCTGGCAGCGACACAGTCTGCAGAAATGTAAGCTACTTTAAATTCTTGGGTCATTAAAACTAGCTATGTCCAAAAGCTTTACAGTGGCAGGATCTGAGAACTTGTCATCAAGGTATGAAAGGACAGATTCGATGGCTTTGGTCAGTGCCACGTCATTCTCCTCAGCCAGCACTCGTGAACGAAGGATGTGTAGGATAGGCTTCACAGATGAGATGGTGACATACTCCTCCCACGGAAGGGCATCAGTGAATTCTACCGATGGAGCGAGGGCTTTGTTGACAGCCTCCAACACATCCAGGTCTGACCATCTTGGAACAAGATGCCTTGATGCTCTGTCATCAGCAAGGACCTGTAGTATTAATAATTATTATCTTTATGTCATTTATATAACAATTTCATCTTAAATTAAAGACCAGAGAAGTGAGAATAATGGCTAAAAGGATAACCTAAACCAAGACACTAAATAAAAAAACACACTGTAAAATAGACCACTAAGGATAATGTAACCACCTGGGTGATGGCGTTCTTTTGCTCCAGAATCCTTGCGGTCATCATCTGCATGGAGCCCCATCTGGTTGGACATGCCGTTTTGAGCTTGTGTGTTGGTAGGTTCATCTCTTGTTGCGCCTTCCGTAATGCCTGTTTCTTTTTCCAGCTGTACGAAAAGGCACCGACGATCTTTTTGCAGACCTTCATTGCCCTTTCCACATGAGCTTGATTTTTCAGGGCGTTTTCTGAAACATTCATGCAGACATACACAAAAACACATTAAGAAAAGGAAAAATATCTAAAGCCATTTAACTTTAATTATGTAATCGCTATAACATGACTCCTTAGCTATATTATGTGGCACTATACTTAAAAATTTTAATAAGACGTATATTTACAATTGAACACCAACACAATATAACTGCTAAAAACCACCCAAAAAATATTCCCATTAAAATGTATACACTTACCGATTGCCAGATGCAGCCTGTGTCCAAAACATTGTACCTGCATCCACTTGTTGAGCTCGGCAGCTTTCACTATATTTGCGCCATTGTCAGTTGTTATGGTAACGAGGTCCTCTTCCCAGATGTCCCATGCAGACAGCATCATTCTCAAGCCCTGTCCGACCATCTCTCCCGTATGATCAGATGGAAAATATGTCGTCTCAAGCACTCTGGTTCACAGCTGCCAGCTGTCATCGATGTAATGTACTGTCAGACTGATAACGGATCCATTGTGCGACTCAACCAGAGGTCGGATGTGACTGCAACGTGATTAACGTATCTTAACTCAGCAGCAACTTTTTCTCTCTGCACCTTGTACATGCTGGGAATCACTGTTTTCTAAAAATATTTCCGCGATGGCAGGCTGTATCTATTGTCTAGGGTTTTCATGAGGTGTATGAACCCCTTGCGCTCCACGGTAGCAATAGGAGCCATGTCTTTTGCTATTCTGTTAGACGGCATGTCGTCACAATGACGTATTTTCCATGGCAACCGAAGGCGCCATCTTTGTCTAGGGGTAAACAACACGTTCTATTTCGTATAGGCTTCGCCCTTTAAGGCTATTTCTAGTGGGTTTATCCCTGCGCGCAGCACTGAAGACTTTTACTCCACGCCCACCCACAGTGTGGGCCCACGCTGGGCTGCATAAAAGGGGGTGCAGCCCAGAAATCTGCTCCCCATTTTTCTTCAGCCTTGAAGACTACGACTCCTAAGAGCATAGATTCCTTCTTAAGAGCAAAATGAATTCCTCCGACGGAGCCCGTTCGTGCCTGGAATGCCAGACCGGGTACATGCTCCAGGGAGACCTACATGCCAAGTGCGAAGGCTGCCTCGGCCCCGAGCACGCCGGGCTGGCTCTGACACCTCAAGCCACCTGCCCATTCTGCAAGATGCTTCCCCGCCAGGAGAAGCAGCCGTGAGTGGATTTCTTCACTGCCCGTGCCGAGGACGACTTCGCCACCGAACAGGTCCCGCTAGAGAGGGCTCTCAACCTTTTCAACGCTGGGCAGGAGTCGGACAACTCCCTCCCGCAAGAACCTGTTAGCCCCGTCCAGTTTTCCCGGGCGGGACACTCGGACCTAACAGACCCAGAGGACGCCGCAGGAGCACACCCAGGCCCTCCTCCCCATCCCGTCTCGACGACCACGAAACTTCCCGCCATTGGCACTCTGGTTAAACTCCTGCTGGACATAATCAGGTAGCGGCAGCCTTCAAAGGGCTCAGCGTCCCTTCTGTGCAGGCTGCGCTGCCACCAGAAGACATGGCGGGT
This sequence comes from Pseudomugil tenellus, assembly GCA_037177515.1. Lineage (NCBI taxonomy): Eukaryota > Metazoa > Chordata > Actinopteri > Atheriniformes > Pseudomugilidae > Pseudomugil > Pseudomugil tenellus. The sequence continues at coordinate 27,741,575 of JBAMHX010000007.1, read as the reverse complement.
AGGTTCGCCGGGGAAGGCACCTGTCGCTGGGACTCTGTCTGGCCCTGCTTCCCGGCCACCCGGCCCTACCAGGAGGGTTCAAGCACCGAACCCGGCAAACTCAGGGCGCCGGTCTCCACCTACACGCCCATAACCAAGGTGGAGGGTCTGACCGAGGACGGTTTTCCTCCTGTCCCTCCTCTGGAGCCCAGCCTGTGTGCTGTGTTTGGGGTGAAGGCGAGCCGGCACGTTGGACGGCGTCCCTGCCTGCCTTCTCCTAAAGACCAGATAACAGCCCCTCGTTCTGACCGGATCCACCAGTGGGGCGCTCAGTCATCAGCAGCCGCGAATAACGTTGCGCTGCTGGCTTTTGCGGTCTCCAAGATGGTGGAGAATCCCTCCACCCTGGCAGAGCGAGCCGAGGATGTAGCCATTGCAGCTAGCACCATCCTGAACATCTGCACTGCTTCAGCAGTCTCTGCAGCCCGCGTCTCTGCCTTGTCCCACATGACGCTCCGCAACCTCTGGCTCCATGTCTCCTCCTCGCTGCCACAGGAGATTAGACAGGATTTACTGGACGGTCCCATCATCACGGGCTGTTCGGGCCCGAGTACCGGTCTCTCCTGGATCATTTCCAGAAAACCTTGGAGGAAGCAGAGCAGTTCGGACGCCATGTGGCTCACCCAGCTGCCGCTCATCAGGCTCACCGCTGGAGGGATAGACGCGACCAGCCACAGCAGCGTCGCCCCGCTGCACCTTCGGCGGCCCCGGTGCAAGCCACTCTACCGCCCCCAGCAGCTCCAGCCGCCACACGTACACTGGCACGGACAGCCCAGCGTGCTCTCCGGCCCCTGGCTTGCAATTGGGGCAACCCGCCTGACCATGTGGCGAAGAAATCTAAGAGGCAATGACATTTTGTGGGGAATGCCTGTGTAAACCTGAGTCAGCAGAAAAATGTCCATGGTGATGTTATTCTTTCGAATAAAACCAAACATTTTACCCTTAAGAGCGGATTCCTCCACAATCAGGTTCACATCCCGAGCAGCGCTGCTGCTACGGCCACACAGGCATCCCCCACATTGTCAGAATCAGCCACGGCTGAGCGCGGCTGTCAGATCAAAGAGCCTCTCAGCTGACGCTTCAGCTCCGCCTTGTCGCGCCGCACAAAGTGGTGACAGCGCTTACAGTCATGTGGCTGCTGGGTCTGATGTCGGCAGTGCTGCGCGCATGCGCGCGGGCATAAACCCATTAGCGATAGCCTTAAAGGGCTGCACCTATACTCATAGAATCTTGGGTTACAATACGTAACCAACAGTCTCATTCAGTTAAATGTGTTTGGCTCACTGTAGGTTGGTTTAAATTGCTTAAATATGGATTTACTTATTCCACGTGAGTTTTTCATATTAATATCATGTACCAGCAAATGGAATCACACGATGGACCAGTTTATCATTTTAATGAAAAACATATCTCATTATAATTTGACAGTTTCTTGATATAACAAGATATTAATCTCATTAAATCGAGAAACTTTAGAAGATGGTTTCTTATTATAACGAGATGTGTAACCCCAGTTTCAACAAGGATAATATAATGAGTTATAAAGTTATTTTTTTCTGTGGAAATGAGTTCCTCCGACAGATTTCGACTTATTAAAACGCACCCCTCTTCATCTTCTTGCTTCTCAACTTTTTAACCATCACCATTATGTCCAATCGTATTTAGCATCTGTTGATGGCGCTCAGCCGCTTATCTCTCCTGACTCCACTTAAGGATATACGATGGTATTTGGTCTTGAACCGCTTGTTTTTTAAAAAAAATTAGATGTGTAGCCGATGACAAACATGATTTCACCATGTCTCCTCTGTAGTGTCACCAGGGTCTGTTTCCACCACGCTAAGATGGCGAGCTATGTTGCTATGTAATTACGTCAAAATGTCCCGGATGTCCATCTAAGAGAATGTGGTAGCGCATTGGTATTTCCATCCATTTTTTTGACGTTCGCTCATATTGTTGAGAATTAGCAAATGTTCCCGTTATTGATTGCTGCATTGATGTGGGGGCACTGTTTGCTGGTCCTCCTAAACGCATCTCGCTTTGGATTTTTTTTTATTTCGTCAAATCGAATCACGTGATTGTACCACAGGTGGTGGAAGAGGTTGGATGTATTACCTCGACTTGTTGCAACAGTGTGCACAGTGGCACAATTTACATTTGACTTTTTTCATCAATGTCATCCTTGGTAAACCCAAAATGTTGCCAAATGATAGGCGAAGCATTTTTTTGGAACGAGCTCCTCTTCTTTCGCAACCCTGATTTGCTGTCGCAGCAACCTCTTCAACGTTTAAGTCGTCCATTTTTTACTTCGGCTCTGTCCCTCCTCCTAGTTACAGACTGGAATAGGTGGAGTCACGTGACAATATACGCTGTGTACGTAGTACACCGTCTTAAAGGGACAGAAACACAACCTATCTCTACACCCGACCAAAAAGAGGAAAAAACTATTTTGCTCTGATTTTTTAAACACCGAAATTACCGACACAGGTGAAATGACGTCAGTTATCGTTGAAAATGTAGGCATCAGTTAATTTAATTTTCGGTTTATTGCCCAGGCTTAATTAAAATGATTATCAAACACAAAAAATAAGATGATGTCAAATGAAAACTAATGAATTGCTGCTGAGAAAAGGTGCGTCTGGATTTAAATAAAGTGTTTCAGCTGATCTGAGGCTTTCTGGGAGTTTTTTTTCCAGACATGTGGACCATAGAAGTTGAATGCAGCTTCTCCATGTCTTCTTCTGACTCTGCGAACTGATATCCATATCCAGATGACCTGAAGGGTTTGGTAGGTTCATACTGGGACCTAAACCATTCAAACCAGCAACAGAACTTTAAAGTCTATCCTCTGACATACAGGCAGCGGTGTACAGACCTCAGAACTGGACTGATGTGGACCATTTTTTGGTCTTAGTGAGACTCTAGCAGATGTAAAGAATTCTCACGCGAGGGCAACATTAATGTCCGTTGCGTTTTGGGTTATAAGATTAATTATATTAATCTTAGTATAGTGTCTGTTAATATGAAGGTTAAATATCTTAGTTTGAAGGGTGTTTAAACCATCAAATTACCTTGGGGCACCAGAGTTTTTAAATTTGTAACACTGCCGAAGCTGGCTTCCGTGAAAGACACTTATTTAAGTTAAGTAAACAAAATGAATCTCAAATTAATCTGATCGGAGCGAGATCTTTACAGAAAGAGGCAAATTTCTCAAAGATAAGCTGTTACAACTTCTTAATTAATAAATACACTTCATTAACACCACATGACTTACTATCCAGACAGTTAAATCATATATGCAGGTTAACCAGGTTAACTAATCTAATCAGCACATAATGTAATGTAAACCCATGATTTGGTACCGTAGTGGGGGACGGAGAGAGAGAGGGAGTGAGAAATCAAAGGATATGCATAACTGTATGATTAAGTAAGTTTGTCTAAGAGATTCAGCTTAATGATTTAAGGCTGGGAAAATGGTCTATGGGGGGATTAAATAGATTCTACGATTTGAAAAGACCGCGACTCGCGGTCAGGTGGTGTGGAGGATGACAGGCCACGGAGCTTATGAAAGGGCTCGTCTCAGGTAACTTACAGGGCTTAATCTAAGCGTCTCCTTGAGACGTGGTCCAGGACTTAAATTATCGATTCAGACACCAGCATACGGGCCCATACAGCTGGAGGTAATGGATCTGTCTTACTTCCGCACAGGATGATCGAAGCGCTCTGCGATGTTCGCCTGGCAGAACATAACCAATGTGTTCAGCGCTGCTTGGTTCTCAGGATGTCTCATGTGTCCTGGGTGAAGGATGTTGCTGGTGTGGCGGGGATACGAGCGAATTACACTTAACTATGCGGAAAATAACAAACACGATCAAACTTGTAAGGAATCAATCAGTTACTGTTGCATGCAATTAAATTCGGTAGTCTAGACTTTCATTTGTAGCTGATTGTCAATTATTTGAGAAGCTTAAACATAGGACGACACATGCATACAGATAACGCAGACTTCAGCCAAAAAGAAAAACGCAAAAAAAAGAAAACGATTAAGATTAACCTAAGAGACAAATAAGACGAGACTGGAGACAAAAAGGAGTAAGAGAGCAATCTAAGAGAGCGCTGGGACATTTAAACTTAGCGGGTCCTACTGGGCGGTGTGTGGTATCTTCCAATCAGGAAGCATGACGTCATCATAGGTGGGCTTTTTGGAGAGACTGCAGGTCTGATTACCGAAATAAATTTAGTCATAATTTCCCAACCTAAAATCATAACCTGTTTAACACAAGCAATAATGATTTTCTTGTACCAAACAGAAAGTAATGCATTTTCATAGGATATCTAGAAAAGGAAGAAATGGTTATTTCAACAGAGAAGAGCATTTTGAACATTTCCTTTGAGACACTCTAGGTGGCGCTGTTGAGCTTTCATAGAAATTCATTGATTATTCCTTTCATTGTTTTAATCCTGTTTTAGTCACAGATGGGCCTGTATTGCCAGACTGACAGATGGTTGATGGGACTTAAAAATCCTTGTCTCTGATTTTGGGGTTGGATGTGGCATGTGGAGGGGGAAACTTGAAGGGAATAATCCAGTGTCTTTTGCTGACCTGGGTTCACACTGCACAGAATAGTTCTGCATTAGCTGCAGGTGTCTCATTGATTTTTTTAGGAAGACGTGTAAAGACACTGTTACAGTAATCAAGCCAACTAAAGATGAAAGCATGGGCTAGTTTTACCAGATCCTGCTGGGACATCAGATCAATTTAAGCATGATATATTCTTAAGGTTTTGTTTTTGTTTAGCTGAAGAAAGTTTAGACACATCCAGTCATTAATATAAATCTGTATGTCATCTGCATAGCTATAGAAACTAATGTTGTTATTCGGTTTGAATTGTCTCAGTGGGAGCAAGCAGATGTGAAACAGAAGAGGTCCTAGGATGGAACCTTGTTTGCTCAGATGTAAAGTTACCTTTTGACACAAAGTACTTCCTGTTCTCTAAATACGTTTTGAACCAGTTTAGTACAATGCTTGGGAAGCCCTGCCAGCTCTCCAGTCGTTTTAGTAATACATTGTAATCTACTCCTGTATCAAACACAGCAAACACCAATAAAACTAAGACAGACATTTTGCCTGTCTAAAAACTGACTTGAAGGCATTATAGCTGTCGTTTTGTCCTAAAAAAATAATTTAGTTGATTAAAAACAGCTTTCTCAATCATTTTACTCAGAAATTGAACATTTGAGATTGGCCTCTAATTATTAATCTTATCTAAGTTGTCCCGTTTTAGCAGAGGTTTTATAACAGCTTTTTTCAGTGGCTTTGGGAAGACACCACAAGCTAAGGAGAAGTTCACAATCTGTAGCAGCTTTTTTTAAAAAAGTCTTTAGGATTATATAGGATATCCAAACAGCAGGAGAAGGAGTTCGGCTGACGTACAATATCCCCCAGATTTTTACTGTTAATGGGATGAAACTGTGTCATGGTGTTTAAATTGATTTTGTAGGTTCTTTTCCTTTGTGTATTGTATCCTGCTTTGCTTCCCGTTCATTAGTTCACTTGGTTTGATCGTCTCATTTACTTCACCTTTTCCTTCTTAGTCCCTCATTGTGTCTGTACCCTGGTTTTCAGTTTCAGACCATCCCAATCTGTTCCCCCATCCAGTCTTCAGTTCAGTCTGTCTCTTTGACAGATATAATTAGGAATAAACTTTGTTCCTGCATTTTTTCTGCCTCTCTGTTCTGAAATTGGGTCTTGACAGCATGATCTAACCATATTGAACCCAGTGAACAACACGAATTTCTGCGCAGAGGCAGTCAAGAACATTATCAGTGGATAACCAAACCCCACGCCTTCCAGGTATTCCCCCTCCCAGGGGGACCGTCCAGGCACAGAGAGCGGAGACATCAAGTGAGCAAATTTCTAGGTGGGAAGGCTTCTTGGACTGGACAAAGAACCAGAGCCAGATGATGGATCAGTCACCTTTCCTGGGAACAAGGGGATCTTTCCAACCAGCTCTACAGTCTACGTTTAGTCTGTCACCTCCAGCTCCGCGGTCCAGGTCCCTGGTGCTGCCTCCAACTCTTTTGTCTTCATTGGCAACCGAGTTCTTACATTATGCAAATCCTGACAAAAGCTTAATTCTGAAATAACACAGAACCTGTTTGCAGATTAGAATGTGTTTGATTTTATGGTCTCTAATTTTTCTCATCACTATTGGATTTCCACATTTCCAGTCTCTTATTTTTAATTTAATTTAGGTATTATGTGTTGGCGCAGGGAAACATCTAAGCTCGTAGGATCATGGTCCTGAAGCAGAGGAATTGCAGAGTTCTGCTCTTAATGAGTGAATGTGCACATCTGTTTTTACAACCCAGGTGATTTGCAAACACAAAAACTTTTTTCCTTGCAGATAATGTAGGGTTACTCTAGACAAACAGAGATCTGAAATTAATTAGTCTTACAACTTTTTCACACAGTATGAGGTGATTTCTATCAACATGATGTGACCACATATGACAGCAAAGGTCACATGTGGTAACTAAAAGTTAGAAAAAACAGGATGGATTCTCACAACGGAACATCTTGTCCTCTGCCGCCTTCAGCTGGCCTTTGGACGTTGGACACCATGATGGCAACCAATCAGGAATCCACCACCACCTACACAAACAAAGAAAGCCAAACTCAGAAAAGTAACATTAATCCTTTCTCTAATTTAGGAGTTTATGACTGAGACAGGGCATATTAATGACATAGTTTATGCCCTTTATGAGACTTTTTGCTTCTTAAATCTCTCTTTAAAAATGACATCACTTAGTACCTTTCCAAGGAGGAAGAAAAAAGAATACAAACTGTTGGGTGATCACCAGTCTCCTTTGTTTCTCATTTGTGTTTTGGTTATACTCTAAGGAAGGATTCGTACAACAATGGTGTCATGTGATTACGTAGCTGAGGCGTTGTTTGCTAATCGGCCGATACTCCACATCTCAGGTGGTTAACTGTAGGAATGCAATGATGAGATTACATCTTACAGACCATTTCTACAGCCTACCAGTCCTTTCTGCATGTGTCTGTTGGAGAATGTTCTCCTGCATGGGGGACACGGCCTCCAGTGATCCGATGACTGCTGGTACTACTACTGGTATTCACCCACCAGACCTTCTCCAGTTCTTCTTTGAGGCACTGGTATTTGTTCAGTTTCTTGTGTTGTTTTTTTCCAGGTAATTCCATTGTTGGGGATGGCTATATCCATCAATACAGCTTTCATCTGCTGCCCTATCCATGAAAACTATGTCCAATTGGTTGGTCACCACCACCGTCTGTATGGATCTAGAAGTGTCACAGGATCTTATTCCTCTTGTTTTTCACCACCTTTGGAGGTGTTTCCCATTGAAACTTAGTGGTCTCCAGTCCATAGTCTGCACAGATTTTTCTGTACATTATGCTGGCTACGGCGTTCTATGTTTTCTTTGTCTGTCAGTATCTTGCACCCTGCTGTAAGGTGCTGGATTGTTTCAGGAGCTTCTTTGCACAGTCTGCACCTGGAGTCCTGCCTGGTGTGGCAGATGTGCTGCCATGATTAGCATCTATGTCCTGTCCTTTAGTCTAACCCTCTCTAGTCACTAGTAGAACTTGTTCACGTCAGCCACTTTGGTGGTCTGTTGGTGATACATCCCATATAAAATATAAATCAGTCAATTACTTTATTGTCCTTGGAGGGAAATTGGTTTTACAGTTCAGAACAGACATACAGGACATACATAACTAAAATAGAAAAAAACTAAGTCAGAACAATAACATGTGTCAAAAGACAGATTTGTACAACTTAATAACAATAAATACATTTAATAAAAATCCCATCTGTGAAAGAAAAAAATAAAAACAGCAAGCTTTCCTTAATGGCTATTATCATTTAGGAGGTGAACTACAGCAAGGACCAAGAACACCATAAGTCTGTTACGTCCCAGAACCCTAAAGCAACGACCCGAAGGCAATAAGCCTAATTCCCTCAGAAGAGGGTTATTCAGTCAGTTCATTATAGAATGAACCTTCCTCACAACATAATAGTTAAAAGACGGCCCTCTTGCTGCATCACTTCATCTGCCTTTCATCCTTCCATCACTCTGGACGAGGTTTAATCTGGACTCAGACAACATGACCGTTCAGCTTCATAGTCTAATTTATATACTCTATATCAAAATTAAGCCTTTTCTTTCTAATTAAAACCACTGATTAGTGGTTTTCTTATGGATACACAACTGTTCAGTTCCTTGAGTTCTGTTCACCTTCACATCTGTGTGCGGAAATGCAACAAGTTATTTAACCCTGACTGATGAGAAACTACTTATTTCATATTTAATTTTGAAAGAATCATCTTGTGGTTGTGGAAAAGATGTTAGTCTGTTTGTGAAGAGTCAAATAATTACCATGCATCAAGCAGATAAAACAAGATTGCAGGAAATACTAAAATAGAACTGTTAAACCCAGTAATAATTTGTGGGGAACCATCATCTTTGAGAAAAAATGTGGTTGGCAAAATATCTTATATAATGTTGATCAGCGATTGATCACTTACATGTGTGAAGAAACAAAATACAACAGTAGAACTCAGAACTATGTTAAATAGTGAAAGTAAGAACATTTCCGTACACAGATGTGAAGGTGAAGGGAACTTAAGGGACTGAACAGTTGTTTAGCCATAAGAAAACCACTAATCAGAGGATTTAAAAGTGCCTTCACACTGTAAGCACAAATAAAGTCAAAACTAGTTTGTAATGTTGCAATACCACATTTTAAAAATCTGAATTTAACAGTATGAAAATACATTCACTAAGACATTGTAGATGAGCTTAATAATAAATTGTAAAACATTTATCAATGTGTTTATCTACTAATGTCATAAACTTTATAAATGATTAATTCAGGGTTTATAATCAGTTATCTTATAAATGAGTAAAACATGCTCACCTATGGCAATGAACCACATACTAATGAGTATTCCTGTATATGATGCATTCAGTATCTAATAATGGGTAATCAATGTTTAATAGTGTGTAGTTGTTATAAACATTTACCAAACTAACTTCTGTTTGAAGTCCAATGGAAAAGAGTTGGTCTCTCCTTTGCAATATTCAAACATCTGTTGTAAGGTGGTATTTGGAGAGACTGATGTTTTCTGAATGGTATGTGATATAATAAGTTTCAAATGATTACTGTTTAAACATAAAAATTCTGTCATACTGAAAACAAAGGATGGACACGGACCAGCAATACGTTATTGTGTTGTTCACATAGCTCCACATATTGCTGACCAGACTGTGAACTCCACTTACAGATAGCACTTTCTACACAACCCTGAAAACAGGAAGCCAAACATGAAACACGCTGATAGGACAACAAGTGTAGTTAACATTTATCAGATAACCATCACACATTATATTAAGAGCATGTTATCCTTTAAGTTTTCATATTACCATTAAAAACAGACCTGATTTTCATTCAGGCGGGAAGAAAAACACCTCTGGCATCGTAGATAACAGTGAGCTTTGACCAGATGTAGATACTGCCACCTGTACTAAACCCTAGATGCAGGTAAAAAAAGCTGAGGACTCATTCCTGTACATGAACAGTTTAACCAGGGATCTCCAAATCCCGACCAGGTGGGCCAGTGTACTTCAGGTAGAGAAAGTTGCCCTGCAGCAACACACCTGATTCAAATAAAACCGATCTCCCCATCTTGTTGTCAAGTTAAGCACAAGTCGGTTAAAGAGCCATCAATTTGTATCAGGTGTATTGTGTGGGTCAAAAATCGCCCCAATGTGTTTCAAATGAACATATATGTTTGTGTCCTTCACAGTTGTGTCCAGTGTGACCACAGAGACTTTGTTAATATGAGTCTCTCATATATCTGTTTAACCTTTGAATAAGTCACAAGCCAGTCACAAGGAAATTATGAAAGTTGACCAGGTTTCTAAATATATCCCACTGCTAGCATGTAAGCAGGTCCTGCCATTGTGGCGGGCCTTCCACCCATCTTCCATTATGCAAGTCTGTTCAACTTAATGCGTTTCTGCTGCCCGAGCCATCTATCGATGTCCATGTCTGCCAAATGATTATCCATTACAGTTGCTGAAGGGCGTGTACCTTCAGGGTGTGTCCCCTCCAGAACCGGTTTTGGAGATCCCTGGTTTAACAGTTCACTGCTACGATACCGCTGCTCATCAACAAAACTGCACTCAACTTTCTAAACTTACCATTCATGTCAATCTGCATCCTTAAATAAATAGATAAATAAACTAATGAAAAATTAAGTCAGTTGCATCATGATTTTACATATCCTATCAAATATAATAATATTTAACAGGGCAGCACAGTGGAGTAGCAGTTAGCACTGGCCAAGGCTTGAACTGTGGCCAATCTGTATAGTTTTCCATGTTCTCCCAAACACAATACATGTATGTTAGCTTAATTAATCACTCATCACATGTAAGTTGTTTTAGATAAAGGTGCCTAGAAAACGACTGTAGAACAGAACTAGAAATCAGGCCGTTGGAGACGATGTCTAGGGGTTTATCCCCAAAGACCCAAAAGCTTCAATTTCCACAATCCTCAAATGCAAATATAGAAACATTCAGGCATAAAATCATTATGTTATCAGAGATATAACCAAAACAGTTTTCAGGGTGTCCCTGGTGGCCAACCTGAAAATAATAATTGGCTCAAAATCGAATCAGTTCATCCTCTCTATGATATTTATGCATATGCAAAACATGAAAACTCTATTGCGTTAACATGATGGATCTGCAGTAGCCCCGGGGGTAGTGGCGGTCAGGGCAAAAGTGACACTCCGTTCGGGGATACAATAAAGGTAAAATTAACAGTGTGTAATCGTCCTTTTTTTCCCCAGGATTTTGCCTCAGATGGATGTGTTTAAAAACACCCAAAAGAAGCAGACCAGAGGTATGTTCCACAAAAAAGGTTCAACAAACCAAGTATATTTAGAAACTCTGGGTCAACTTTCTCTGAGTATCTTTACCTACGGGGTCCAGATGTGCACATAGTGACCTAAATAGTGGTCATGCGATTTTGTAGGGGCGTCTGAATGTACTTTTGATTGTACAATCAAAAATGACCCACAATGCATCTTGAAAAGTACTGAGCATCAATGGACACCAGATGGGTCAATATAGGCCACAATGCAGGCCTGAGCTTACAATTTCAGACATTACAAAAACATCAGAGCATGTTAATGAATAACTATAGAGGATTATTTTTAGACTTATTTATTGAATCAATTTGATATAAAGGAAGAATAAAATACAATATAAGTAAATAAGACATATTGTATTTGCAATGACACCTTCAAGTCAGTTGTGACAGCGCGTGATGTGTGACAGGGAGACAATACTGAGCTTTGTGTCCGAATCACCAATAGTGAATGTAGTGAATGAGGAATTAGGAAATAGAAACCAACAAAACTACAACAACCATTAAACGCAGAAATAAACCCATGAAACAAGATCAACAAATATGACCAGGAAATAAGTAAACTAAATACAAATTTCAATTTCATAACAGTACTTTGATTTATTTATTGCTAAATAATATTAATTGAAGTATTGTTGCAACTTATTCTTGATGAGGCTTATTTTCTCTGCCTCTTGTCTCGAATGACAAACTCAAGGTAAGTATTTTTATTTATTGCTACACATGGTGTATTTATAATCTTGTTCTTCAAAAAAAGGTCAGAGTTGTAAGATGAACAGATGTCCGAAATACTACAGTGTCACAATCAACATGTGTGCTACTAAGTCAGAGTAAATTCACCAAGTGGAAAACATAAATGGTTACCTTCTTCTAGGAAAGCCTTGTTACTCATAACCAGAGGATAGCATCCCAATTCATCCAGTAATGAGTAAAGTCTGTTGAGGAACAGTGCAAAAATAGAGGCAAAAAAGGGAACAATCTTACGACATCTGACAGATTACGGTGTTACAATGCTGATTAATATGGATACTTCTACCAGTGCTTAGATTGAGGAGAATGGAGGGATAGACCCTTATGGGTGTTTTTTGACCAAGCTGGTTCCAGTGCTACTTCGGAGCCAGAGCCGGACAGTACCAGCTTTTTGGGTTTTGAGTAGTTTTGACATCTTAAGCTCCGGCTTCCGGCCCAGAAAACTGGTTCAATCCAGGCACCAACTCTTTGCTGGGCCAGAGTTACAAACCACTTCAGGTTGCTTTACGTCCGCAGTTGAATGCAAGGTCACCTGGCTTAAATAAATTTTATACACGGACCAAAAGCAAAATAAAAGCGAAGAAATTGACTATAAAAACAAGCAGAATTAAAGTCGCAAGCGGCATTGGAGGTCCTCGGTCAATGTCGCCACCGCGTCCCCTGACGTTCTTCCTCACACATTTCACTACCATTAGCATATCAATGGATCACTCACGGAAACAGTGATGGAGGGGAAGAGGGGAAGAGATGGAGCTGATTCTTCTAATTTTTATGCTTCTGTTTACATGTGTTTTTGCCATGTTTCTGTTTGACGTAGAAACTTGAAATTTTTACTGCTACATCATGAAAGGGTTTGACATGTTCTGAAGGAGTTTCAAGTGTCTGTGATTCATTCCTGAGGAGAACGATGTTCTCAAGTAGAAAAAAGCACTTCCTGTTGGAAGTAGGCGGGGCTAATGTTTACACAGAAAGTGGTCATATTTCATGATGATCAGATCTAAATTGAGGAATATATATAGTGATTTATTATATCTATTTCAAGTTTAATGGTGAAACATCAAAATTAAGAGCCCGTCACGGCCACACTCCTCAGCGTTGGCAAAATCTTTTAATAAAATGTATTCAGAGATGCCTTCTGTATATTCAGACTGAGTTTAGTGACTGTACAATAAAATCTGTGGGATGAGTCAGAAAAAGAATGAGACTGTGCTTAATGGGACATCATCAAGCTTGATGGGGGACCACGGCCACGCCTACTGATGTATGAAAAAGCTTTTGATCATTTATAATCACAAGGGTTGTATGTTTATGCTGTAGAATTTTGATCTTGACATGACTGATCAACTTCTTAAAGGATGCGTTACTTTCTACTTCATGGCGTCAGACCATCATTCGCCATAGTTCCATTTTTCGTAGTTGCTTGAGATTTTTACTGCTACATCATGAAATGGTTTGACATGTTGTAACGCAGTTTCAAGTGTCTGGGATCAATACCTAAGGAGAAAGACCTTCTTGAGTAGAAAAAAGAATTTCCTGTTGGAAGTGGGCGGGATTTAGGCACCTCTAGCATTATACCCATCAATTCTGGTGCAGATATCTTGTTTTATGTGGGAGTTATATCAATTTCAATTTTCATGGCTTCAAAATTTGAGGGCCCGCCCTTCCCAAACAACATGATGGAGTAGCATTCTTTTAATAATTTTAATCACACATGCCTCTTGAGCGTCCAGACCGATTTTAGTGTCAGTCGCAAAAAGGCCTTTAATTAGTTCATTCAAATAGCATGTGAGCAAAATGCCAAAATGGTGACTTTGTCCCAAAACGTTTCCCGAGAAAAATAATAATAAACACTACAGTTTCAATAGGCCTTCGCACCGCCTTCGGCGATCGGGTCTAACTAGTCTGAGGAGTACACTCTGTGTTTATTTTGAATCTCTGACCGGAAACAGGAGTGTTCTTGGCAGAGATCTAATGTAAATAAAACAGCAAATCGGACAAAACCGTCAGCTGCAGCGAGAGACAGCTGGAGCTGGCTGTGAATGGCGCATCGACAAGCTGATTAGCAATTACATTAAATAAAATATATAAAAATTTTCAGACTGTAAAGCAGCAGCAAAGAGCGACACAAAAGAAAACATCCTGAATTCTGATCGCGGCGAATGGATACAAATAACTCTGTTGGGGTTAAGTTAAACCTCTTGGCCATGGTGGACGGTAAAGCTTGTTACATACTCCACGAGAAGCGAGAAATTTGTTCTTGTTCTTGAGGTCGCAAGAACAAAAAAAAAAGT
>JBAMHX010000007.1:27706419-27719801 GCA_037177515.1 Pseudomugil tenellus | reverse complement strand
TCTGCGTCAGAGTTCAGTCGCTGTTCATACTGCGGCGACAGCCTTTGGTCTGCGTCAGAGTTCAGTCGCTGTTCATACTGCGGCGAACTAATCGTATTATCCCGGAAGCGAACAACAGTCTGTTAAAAGCAGACCAAACACCAGCAGTGTCAGCGTGCTTTTATTTATTATTGGTTTAGCTTTAGAAGCATCTTGACTGTGGAAAAGCCTTCTAGAGGACCTGAAGGAAGCAGAGAGTGTTGATCATTTTAAACAAAAGTTTAAAACCTTTTTTTTAATAAAGTTTTGATTGAATAGCTTTTCTAGCATTTTTCTAACATTTATGTGTTTAATCTGGTTTTATTTAGTGATGGCGTTTTACTGATTTATTTAGTTACTTTAGTTGGCTACTTATTTAATTATTTCTTCTTTTTGATGAGCTTGTTATCTCTGCCAATGGTGAGGCCGTGTATTGGGTGACTCTAATAGCAAAACTGGCCAAATCTCCTCAAAATAAAGAATCCGTTAAAGCATTCCTGGATCCAGGCGTGATCCAGATCACCACCAAAATTTAATCAGTTGTTCTTTTTACCTTTTCTGAGATTTCCTAACCATCTTATCAAAGTCTGTCTATAACTTTTGTATCGTGTTGTTAACAGACAGACAAAGCAGCAGCGCTTTGTCTTGTTTGGGCTAATGTGTAAAACTACTAAAAGCTGTTTTATTTATTCTCTTCTTTGCCAGTTATGGAAGAGATACAGCGCCTCCTTAGCCTACTACTGGGGCACATTGAGCAGGAAGAAGGCCTTCGAAGAACCTCGACCCGGGTTTCACGGCGTCCTTGGTTTCAACCCTGTGACGGGCCGTGAGGAGCCCATCTACCCCAACGCTAAGCGTCTGCTTCGTATCTATCTGGTGTCGCTGCCATTCGTCCTGCTTTGCCTTTATCTGTCACTGTACGTCATGATGATCTACTTCCAAATGGAAGGATGGGCGCTGTCAGTCCACGATGAAGAGCCTACATTCTGGACAGGAATACTCCTGTTCATTCCTAGTATTATCTATGCGGTTGTCATAGAGATCATGAACCTCATTTACAGATACGCTGCTGAGTTCCTCACTGAGTGGGGTGAGAACAACATAGAGCAAATAAAGCAAGTTGCTTTTGTTGTTTTGAATTTGTCGCTAAAAAACTCCAAATGTTTCTCTGTTTGTTTAGAAAATCACAGACTGGAATCTTCTTATCAGAATCATTTGGTCCTCAAAGTATTAGTAGTGAGTACACATCTCACCACACATCTCACATCATCTTTGTGTGATCTTGTTGCTCCCCAACTCATCTTAACTCTTGTCTGTTCAGTTCAACTTCTTCAACTGTTTCGCCTCGTTGTTCTACATTGCTTTCATCATGCAAGACATGGTTCTGCTGAGACAGGTAGATCAGTCAGGCTTTCTTTTTCAGACATCTATAATTACATCCCATACTACTCTTCATCTAACAGTCTCCTTGTATTCATCTGGTCTTCTCCTCTTCCCCAGAGTCTGGCTACTTTACTCATCACCAGCCAGATCTTGAATCAGATAATGGAAGCCTTTCTGCCCTACTGGCTTCAGAGAAGACGCAACAAGAAGATGATTCGCAAAGTCCAGAAGAGAAGAACTCTGGAGGGAAAAGAGCTTCCTCTGACAGAACAAGTCCGTCTGGAGGCTGATATGAGCACATACTTGGTTAGTACACAGTAGCCCCTTTCCGACTGTTAGAACCTTTTGCAGTTCCTATAACCGTTTAAGATGTAGACCCGTTTTATCGTTGAGAGGAACGGGGGTCTACGGACCTCCGTTCCCATAACCGCTTAAGACGTAGACCCGTTTTATCGTTAATAGGAACGGGGGTCTACGGACCTCCGTTCCCATAACCGTTTAAGACGTAGACCCGTTTTATCGTTAATAGGAACGGGGGTCTACGGACCTCTGTTCCTATAACCGCTTAAGACGTAGACCCGTTTTATCGTTAATAGGAACGGGGGTCTACGGAGCTCCGTTCCTATAACCGTTTCAGCTCCTACTCTGAAGCAGATTCTATAGAAATATATCTGATGTAGGTGTTATCTCCACCCTTACCAGCATAACGTCTGATACGTTTACTGAATGTGAATGTGAACATGAATACAATTGGCATATTTTTAATAATAAACGTACACGACATCGTCTCTTTTGTCTGCGGCGCTGCACACCCCTTTCTTTATACATAAAATGAAATAGAATACCTCCTGCTGCTGGATTCTTTTCCTTCTGGCTCTTTCTGTCTGCATTTCCAGCCTCCATGTAATCCGTCTGATGTGATCGTCTATAATTAATAATCCCGTCATGCAACACAGTGGCGCAATGTTTTTGGCTCATTTTTTGCAGGTTTTCTTTTGTTTTGGAGCGCCGCTGAGTACATGTCACCACGTAGATGGCTGCTCACATCAGACCCTACCACGATCCGAGTCTCATGTACGAATGCAAATTAAACGGGTTCTGCTGGGGAAGGACGGTTATTAGAACTGCCTGTCGGATAGCACCCAATGTAAACTATACATCCTCCTCATACAGGGTGTGATTGACCTTGTCTGTGGTTTTTTTGCTTGTTTAGGGTACATTTGATGACTATCTGGAGCTGTTCCTGCTGTTTGGCTACGTCAGCTTGTTCTCCTGTGTCTATCCTCTGGCGGCTGTGCTGGTGTTGTTGAACAATATCACTGAAGTTTACTGTGATGCCTTCAAGATGTGCCACGTGTTCAAACGGCCTTTCGCTGACCCCGCTGCAAACATTGGAGTTTGGCAGGTGAAACACATCAGACTTTTACTGACACAAAGGAAACATTTATTTTATCCATAATGAGATAAATAAATAGATCTGAATAAATATTCACGAAGTAAAACAATATGCCACTGAAATAAATGCAAAATAGTTTATGTATATTTTTAATATTTTACTTATTTAACAACACTTTTTATAATTGATTCATTGACAAATACTTTATTGAGACTATTTAATGGCACTTTTATTTAATTACAGTTTATTTTATTTATGACATATTTGCTTATTAATGCTTTTATTATTTATATATTTATAAAATTATTCATCAACACTTTCATTTAATTATGATCTTGTAGTTAATTTTATGGCATTTCTATTTATTTTTTTATAAAAATTTGTATTCATTTAATATTTGTCATTATTTAACACTTTTCTTTTTGCTTTTATTTTGTAATGATGCTTATAAATAACTGAAACTTGTGTTTTTAATACTGTGTTTACTAAAAAACAGATGTTATATTCTTCTTTACTACATCTTTTGATGTTTTCATGTAAAGTACTTTGACTTGTCTTGTACATTAAAGCTGCTGTACAAGTAAATTTGCCTTAAATGTATCTGCTCTGCTTTGAGCGGTGCGTGAGGACAGTTGATTAGTCAGACAGAAGCAAAGAAACAAACGCTGCAGTCTTTCACACATCCTTGTGCTTTGCATCCGGGGCAATTTTATGTTATTTTTTCCAACAAGTACATTTTTTATTACCATGCAAATTGTTTTCTGCACATTCACAAAGACTTTTTTGTTTTTTGCAGGATGGCTAAATATGATTTTCTCATTTGCAGCATTTCTTATGTGGGAGTTGTAATGGAAACGGTTGGAACTGGGTCGTGTGGTGTGGGCTGAAACTGGGTAGAGCTCATATAAAAAGGCGTCTGTCCTTATTGCAATCATTTGGTGAAATTCCCTCCCAGCCCCCTGTCTGTGATCACACTGCAGTCTTATTTTTTAATTCTGAGAAGAGCTGCTTATTTAGGACCAAAGGCTTTCACCATGTAGCCAGATGGAACGGTCGGTCTCCATTTCTGGACAGAAGTTCCCAACTTTTGTGTCTTTGTGTCTTTGTGTCCAGCTCGCCTTTGAGACCATGAGTGTGATTGCGGTTGTGACCAACTGTGCTCTGATTGGCATGTCTCCACAAGTCAAAGCTTACTTCCCTGAATCAGAGTTGCAGCTCATACTGTGGACAGTGGCAGTTGAGGTAATACACACACACACACACACACACACACACACACTCGCCATGCGCATATATTACCCACTAACAAACAGAGGCAGGCAACCATTAGGCAGGTATTTAGTGGACCGTAAAGTAAACCATAATGCTTGTTAACACTGTGTCTGGCATAGGCTGGGTGGTTTAACCAAAGTTATATACATTCCTACTTTTTAAAAGTCTTTTTTTTACATGCAATGAAAACTGTAAACACGATGCCTTCACTACAGAGCGTCCCTCACAGTGAAGTCTCACTCGCAGCTGTGCAGGACACTAATTGGCGTAATTTATTGTGTAAATTAGATGGCAGGAATGTCAACACAAAGACATGCCTGTTTAGTAGAATTTCTTTTCTTTTATTATCTTTGTTATTATTTTTAATAATAATATGTTCTTTTATTTTCCTGAAATGGCCTTTGCATATCTTTGTTTCTTCCACCTGAGACATCATAAAATAAGCAGCTACTCCAAAGACAGGAGTTACATTATGCTTAAATTACTTTAAAGTTCATTTTTACCTCATTATCATTTGACATTTCCAGCCAAATAAAATAATCAGTGCTGCTTATTGTGCAATGATTTATCAGATTACAGCATCAACATTGGCCAGTGTATAAACTATTTTTTAACCTTAGTTTTGCTGCAAACAGTGGAGAAAAATCTTTTTGCTTCTGAGATTTTGCTTCTGTGTGTCTGAGGGCAGTAGTGTGCTGCCCCCACCCCCCCTTTCTCACACAAACACACACTAAGCTGCACAAGAGGAGCGGACGAAGAAAGAACACAGAGCATTTTAATTTACTCCATGGTGAGCTGCGCCTTTGTAAAACAATATTAAACAATACTTTAGTGCTCTGTGACAAAACCACCGCAGTGTTAGGACCTCTATGGTTAGGACTCATTGAGGAGAACATTTTCATATTAGCATTTCAGAGTTGTTTAGGTTGCAAACATACATATTACAGGTAATTTATACCATTTAATATATATATATATATATATATATATATGATCTCACAAAGTTACTGTTAACTCAAATGTTCACCATTATTATAAGGTTATTAAACATAAATTCATTGGTTTAATGTTTTCATCAAACTCGTTTTTATTAGGTAATAACAAATGTATTTGATTGTAATTCTGTTTTGTATGTTTTCAAAGCAGCAACATTATTGTTTAAAATCCACTTCAGTCATTTGTAATAAATGGAAAATTTGTCATGACTGGAGTGTTGCTTATGTTAAACTCGCAACTTCATTTTTACATGCAGTTTAAATCAGCATCTGTGAAAATATGTGATGAAAAGCACTTCAGTTTTTACTTACAAATCTTTTTTAACCGCATAAATGTAATGTTTTTTACAAGATGAAAAGAGTCGATTTATAAATACAAACTCTGAAATGATGAATTAATGATTTCCATCTACCGCTGCTAAATCTTAATACCTTTATATTTATTTATATTGAGCACTGCTGCTGCAATGTGGCATGTACTCCATCTCCTGTCTGTGCTAATGAAGGTTTTTCCACAAGATGGAGCCACTGTCCTCATTCGAGTTTGCAGATCTGAGTGAAGGGATACAAGTTACAGATAAATATCTAGAAAAAGAATAAAAATCACAAAGGCCGCTCTGTGATACTCAGGAAAGGACATTTTTATGGATGTTAGATTTCTACTTGTGGGGATTTGTGCTGGTGTGGGTAGATTTTATTGCCCCCTAAAGATTTGTGTGTTTTAGCCCCTGATGGATGATTGCTGTTATCGTCTATCGTTTCTAAATGTAATATTCTTCTCTAGGTCTTCTTTACTTCTGTGTACAACAGTACAGTGCTGTTTTACCACACAGAACAGCAGAAAATGTCTTTCCTGCGTGAAAGTTTTCTTTTTTAGCAACTTTGTGTTTGATTCAACCTGAGAAATCTGTCTTGTTGTGAGATGGATTAGATTTGTTCTGCAGTGACCTTTAATAACTACAGGGTCAGAAAATTGGATCCCAGAGATTACTTTTGTGCATGTAGCCTTTGTTTGGAAAGTATTTTTTCAGTTATAATTATCATATTAATGTTTGAATGATGTACTGGGTGCTCCTTTAGGTTTTTTATGTACCCCTGCTCCAACACTATTTATTTGAAGCAGGTATGTTGAAGCAGGAACATACTGAAACCATGCAGGACAGTGGCTATTGAGCAAATTTCCTCTAACTGGTCATAGGTCTGACAGGAACTGGATTCCTCATAATTTACATATCAAAATAGAAGTTTTTAACAACACAGTAGTGATAAAATATATTGGTGTAATCGTGGATTTACCATGTAGTCTCTGAAAAAACACTACATGCTGTGGCTGGATTGTAAAAAATTGTATAAATACTGGAAAACGTCTTTAGATCACCTAAAGGATCACAAACAAACATATTCTTGAGAAACTGTTGGCAACATAAGCGCTTGAGAAAGCCGAAAATCTAGTGGAGAGCTCACCTCCGGAATTCCAGCGTCCTCATGTAGTCAAAAGAGCTGTTATTATGTCCCCGAACGTGGAGCAATTTTTACAATTGGATTTAGATACTCAGTCTTCCCTTTTTTTGGATTTATGTTTTCCTCACTAGGGGGCACTTTATACACAAAAAATGCTTTTTTTGACTATATCTCTGGAACTATTTGTCACATTGACCTCAAATCAAGTGCAAATAAAAGGTCATGACCTCAAGATGCACCCTGTCCTGACGTCATACCGGGCTGGTTCAAGGAGGTTAAGGATTAACTACCTTCTGGAGTAATTACTAGTAAATAAAATTCTTCACATACTGCCAGGGAGTTTTGTTTGACTTTTACACTGCTTCTGTCCTGAGTAAGTGGAGCGACTGGTGAGCACAGAGAGAAACCAGAGCAGCTCGCAGCATGTGTCAGGCAACTCTGTGGTGATGAGCAAACCCTGTTGGAGTCGAGCAGAGAACCACATGTATTTATAGCTAATTGTTTCTGATTTCTTTATTTCAGAAATGGTCACTTCTTCAGAAAATTTTGTTCTGCTAGTTAAAGGTTCAAATTTAAAGTAGCTCCTCATTTCTTGGTTTTAGTGTTAGAAGTGTGTAGGTTCCCAGTCCACACTAGTGTCATGATACCGGTGTAGTTCCCGTATCAAGCTTACTCACATCACTGAGCAGTAACCATGCAACCAGCCAGCCTGTGATAGAGACTGATGGAGACAAAGGTTTGTCTGTTATAACTTACCGGTTTCAGTGCAGCTGAACCGACAGAGCGGCCCAGTAATGAGAAGCGTAATGGGAAGGATGGATGGAGAAGGAGAAGCTCAACCAATTCTATTTAACTTTTATTAACAGGTTGTTTTCATTGGTGTTTTCAGGTCTAAACATTTTGTATTTAGAAGCAAGTGTTGTATATCAGCATTTCACAGAGCTCATCTATACACGTAGATGTCTGAAAATACAATCAGTTTGGCTTGTACAAAACATTTTTACCCATTTTACATCAGATTTCTCATCACTAATGATCAAACAGAGGTAACCAAGGCCGACATAACAATCATAGTTCTCTAAAGGTCAGTTTATAGAAAAATAAAACATTTCTGAATTCTAATTTGAATGGTAGCAACATATTTTCCATCTCTAGAAGAAGCTTTTGCTCATCCATAAACCGATAATCTTGCAGTCTAGGGAACTATGAGAGTCTTATAGTCATGGTCTTTGTTCTTAAGTAGGTGTGTTGAATGTGGAATAATTGTTTTGATCTTGTAAATGTTTTGTATTTTCAGACTTGAAGAATTGATCTTTATGTGTAGATTTGATTTGTCAAACTTGTTAGTTTTAAATATGCAGACATGAGTCACGAGATGTGTGATCCTAAATGGTCTTATACTTATATAGAGCTTTTCCAGTCATGTTAACCACTCAAAGCGCTTTACACTACATAGTACACATTCACCCATTCACACACTCACACCCCGAAAGGCACATCGGGGGGCAACTTCGGGTTCAGTGTCTTGCGTAAGTGTACTTTGACATGTAGTCAGTTAAAGCCTGGAATCGATCTCACTTTCTGGTTGGAAGGCGTCCTTCTGAGCTACAGCCGCCCTAGCTGAATGGGATACAATTACTGATATCTAATGGTAAAGATGGGCAAAGAAATGACTTCAAATACCAAGCAAAGCTGTGAATGGATGCATGCTGTCAAAATTCTTTCAGAAAATAAACATATTTTCATCTCTGAGTAGATGCAGTGGCCTCTGGTGCAGCGATGGCTGCACTACAGAAAACTATTTCAACATGCGTACATGTATACTGTCTTCTATGGTATTTTTAAGGCCTTTCTTACCACAAAAATGTTTGGGCACATTATCAAAATAATCCAGTGCTGCAGTTGTAAAGCTCAGGGGGTTCTCACTTGGCACAGAGTTGTTTGTCCATTCAAAGACACCGTAGTAAAAGTAGTGGTGCAAATTTGGCAGCTGCAATGGACACGTCACCAGTATATTTAAATACCTCAGTCTAAGAGAATAGGAGAAAACAGTTAATTTAGGAAAAGGAGTACATACCAGAAGAAAGTTTTTAATGAATTATTACATTTTTCCAGCATTGACATTTGATATATTACATACTGAAACTTTAGGGGCCAAATTTTATTTATAAAGCACTTTGCAACAACCACAGTTGATCAAAGACAGGGATAAAAACAAATGAAAAATAAAATAAACTGCCATACACTTAGAATGACAATAAAAATGATGACCAGTACATAAGTAACATGAATCTTTAAGTGTCAAAGGCTGATCTAAATAAGTTGGTCTTTTACCTAAACTTAAGCAGGGGCAGGTCTGTGATGGAACGCAACTCCAGGGACAAAGTTCTGGAGTTTGGGCCTCAATCACCTCACTGTTTGCTCCTGAATTGTGGAACCACCAGCAGGTGTTGTTGAGATGAGCGCAAGGCTGTAATGGGCTGGTGAGGGTTCAACAAATAAATAGGTGCAAGGCCATGAACGTAGGAATAAATAAACAGCAGGAATTTGAACTGATTAGTGAACAATGTAGTGAGCTCAGATTAGAGTGATTTGGCATGTTTCGGAGGAGCTGGGCAGCTGCATGCTGCATCGGTTGGTTTACCCCAACGTACATGGCATTGCTATAGTCAGAGTGTGAACTGATAAAGGCATTTATCAGTTCTGAGGAATGATCCGACTGAGGAATGATTTGACTTTGGCCAACAGGCGAAGCGGAACGAAACTTGTGCCGATCACAGAGTCTAGTTGTTTTTCGTGTTTTAGATCACTCCAAGATTC
This sequence comes from Pseudomugil tenellus, assembly GCA_037177515.1. NCBI lineage: Eukaryota > Metazoa > Chordata > Actinopteri > Atheriniformes > Pseudomugilidae > Pseudomugil > Pseudomugil tenellus. Next base: position 27,710,456 of record JBAMHX010000007.1, on the reverse strand, counting down.
CTTGGAGTGGTCAGAGGCATGAGATGTGGAGCTATGTTTGCCGAACTGGAGGCACCAAAGACTATGAATTTAGCTTCAAACAGAGCAAGTTTTGGGACAGCCACTGTTTAATTCAGACACATTTGGATGGACTGTGTGTCTGGGTAACCGGCAGATAGAGTTGTAGATCATCTGCATACAGGTGTAATGAAACATGATGGAATATTGCAGAACCTAGGGGCAGCATTTATAAAAGATGTATTAAAGAGAACTGGGTCCAGAATGGAACCCTGAGGCACACCAGATGGTAGTCGAACTGGAGAGGAGAAGAGGTGTAACTGTGCTTGACTGGCCAACAAACTTACCTGATCTGAACCCGATGAGAGACACCAGACCCAACAATGTAGATGATGAAGGCTGCTATTAAAGTAACCTGGGCTTCCATTACACCTGAGCAGCATCACGCACTGATAGCTTCCATGCCACGCTGCATTGATGCAGTACTTCATACAAAAGGAGTATTGAGTGAATGGAGAAGAACATACTTTTCATTAGCCTGACATTTCTGTTTAAAATATCCTTTTTTAAATTGATCTTATGTAATATTCTAATTTTTTGTGACACTGCATTTTGGCTTTTGTTATCTATAAGCCACAATTATCAATATTTCATGGAATGAATGGTTGAAATGTTTGACTCTATGCGTAATGAATCTATATGATATATGAGTTTAACATTCTGAAATGACTGATGAAGAATATTAAACTTTTTCATAATATTCTAATTTCCTGAGATGTACCTGTATAAAGTTAATGGATGAACTGAGGTGTTGCCAGCTGAAAGCGGTGCTCCACGGCATAAATAGTAATGAAAAAACTTCACAGATTGATTTAGACACATTTCTCACTGAGTATCCTAGTTCAGTCTAACCTTATGCTGCCAAACACTCACAAATATAAATGAGCCTTGAATAACATCAGCAATCTACTAAGAGCTTCGGTCTTTATTTACCATTTCAATCATTGTGACAAGAACAGGAATTTCTCAGCTTGTTCTGTTGGTTGTTTGGTAGAGTTGCTCTGCTTACTGGAAAGCTAAAGCTATAAGTTTATGCTTCCACCCCAAAAAATGTAAACTTTGTGTCAAAAATCCTGATTTATTACCAGTATCTGAAGCAAAGTGCTTCTCTTTAACCCACATTAGAGCCCTCCTCTAGTTTTATGATGCATTTCTAATGTATAAACATCCAGACTGAAAAAAGGACACATCAGGGCAACAGGACTGAACCGCTGGGTCATCAGAAACCAGGGTGACCATGAAGTCTGAGCATGTAGAATAAAATCTGACAGAAGTGCAATATTTACACTGTTTGATCCACTTTATGCAGCACACGTGAGTCCATTATGGTGATGAGGAATCAAAGTTATAGCAGCTGGCAGACCACCAGAAACACTGACACAAGTATAAATTTGTGTGTGACACATACCACGTCTATTTAATTTTGCAATAGGAGCTCTGAGGTCTGTGTTTGTGCTGGTCTGGAAGCCAACTGGGAGCATCATTTGTTCACAATGCATTGATTGTGGGTAGTGATGTCATGGAAATACACACACACCACTGATTAAGTGCTACTGGCTGCGTTGTGCCAGATATAACGCTAACAGAGGAGCAAAAGAGGATATGTATAGTTATCTGGGTGGTATCTCAAATAATTATCCAGCACATGGATCACGTGCTCCCTCATTTCCTGCTTTAACCAAAATACATACAGTATGTTTACATCCACTGGTGTTTGCATCCAGATGTCATAGCTTCTCCGTGTCTGTTGTGGAAAGTGCTGTGAGTTTTGCAGCATCTGTTGGGACAGCAGCATCAGAACCAGACGTAAAGAAGCTGAAAGAAGGCTGGTTTTGCTCTGTGAACCCATCTGGATCTAAATCTGATCATCGTAACGGACAACGCTGCACAATACATCAGAAATGTTCAATTCAAGCCCGTAAGAGCCAAAAGTTTTAGGTGTTTTTCTACTTCACACCTAATTAAAACTCACAAACAGGATGGTTTGATGTTTTTCTCCATGGAGTAATGGTTAGCACTGGTTAGGTCACTGGTTCAGGCCTTGGCTGGGGGGAGCCGGAGCCTTTCTGGGTGGAGTTCTCCCCATGTTTGTGTGGATTCTGTCTGGGTACCCTGCATACTAGGTTGATTCTCTAGGAGTGGTTATTTGTCTCTCTGTGTTACCCCGTGATGGACTGATGACCTGTCCAGGTGTTCCTGCTGATTGCTGGGATCGGCTCCAACAAACCTTGGATTAAGCAGTATGAAATAAATTAGTTATTAATGTAATTATATGATGGTTTTGTTATGAAAGGTCATCCTAACTTTTCTAGCTACTGATCTATGTGCCAAATATTTTTTGTGTATTTTAATTGTTGGTTAAAACTAATGAAAAACTAACTCACTGGTTACGTTATTACTTTCACCTTGGACACCTTTTCCTTTCATTTTTGGTGTCTTTGATTCAAGAAGTTGTTGGAAATATTGTCCACAGTGTGTCCTGCGATTGGTAGATTAGATGTTTGTGTTAACTAGCAGGTGAACATGTGAAGCTGATAGAGTTGTAGGTGAGTGATTGAGCGTATGCTCCAATTCAGCTAGAAAGACGTGCACCGTCCGTGTCTCCTCTGTTATCTGTTCTCTGTATTAGTGTCCTATGAAGGACAAGGACACTACTCTATAAAGACAATAGAGTCCGGTAGAAGCTGAATGATTGGAATTAAATCTGAAAAAGTGAAATATTTTAACCCTTTGATGTCATTGATTTCAGCATGGACTGCTGGCTTTCAAATTCCTCCTGACCTTCCTGATCCCAGATGTCCCAAAGCACATCCAGATCAAACTGGCCCGCCTGGAGTTTGAATCACTGGAAGCCCTCAAGAAAAAGGTAAAATGTGTTTAAGCGTGTATATGAAGGCAAGTTTCCGAATGTGGAAATAGAATAGAATAGAACTTTATTGAAATTGAGTTTCCCAGCACAATAGAATGATCAGATTACAGATTGATTGGTTTGTCCACTGCCCAAAGCAAGATGACGCACACAAACTAAAACTTAACAGTACAGGATTGGGATGAGGTACAGCCACAGAGCGGCGCACCCATCACGCCGATGGAGGAGAAAACACACATAATGAAAGAATGAGGATTTTAAAAAAGCTTGTAATCCTACTCTGCGCCTTAGGAGCGCAGCTTAGCATTGCATTAAAAGCTGAACAAGGAAAGTTTATTTGTACAGAACCTTTTATATGCACAACAGTTCAACGTGCTTCACAAAAAACATCGAAAGCTTTAGAGCAAGAATCATAAAATCATAAATGAAAATGATTAAAAAGAACATAATTAAAAAGTTATTTTGCAGATTTTATTTTTAGCTGCACGAGAAAAGAAAAGTTTTTAACCTTGATTTAAACGTTTCTACATTTGGTGGAAGTTTAAAGGTCCCATATTATGCTAAATGGACTTTTATGAGCTTTTAATCTTCAATAAGTGTTAATTGTACCTTAAAACGATCCCGGAAGTAGTTTTATTTTTCATCCATGTGTTTTTGTAGTTTTATCGCTTTAAAAAGAAGAAGAGCAAACGACTCCCCCCTCCCTACCTGAAAACTTTAGTGCGCCATCTCCTCCAGGAAGTGTGCATGTTCTCCTCAACACACACAAATGAACCCAGGTGTGATGACGACACACAGCGCCTCTCAGGCTCCTCAGTGTGTGTGTGTGTGTGGGGGGGGTGGGGGGGTGGGGGGGGGGGGGGATGAGCAGGACAAATACAGATCCACGATTCCACATTTCTGGGTAGAAACCTGCAGCGTGAAATGTGTGTTATGGAAAAACTATAGTTTGGTGCATGTTGTAAAATGTATAATATTATCATAGATGTGCAAAGGATAGACTGTGAAACGGCAAATATAGCAAATAAAGGACCTTTTATCTCTACTGGCAGTTTGTTCCACTGGTTTCCAGTATAACAGCTAAATGCTGCTTCTCCATGTTTAGTCTGGT
>JBAMHX010000007.1:27652321-27665337 GCA_037177515.1 Pseudomugil tenellus | reverse complement strand
CGACATGTAGTCAGGCGAAGCCTGGAATCGATCTCACAACTTTCTGGTTGAAAGACGACTGCTCTTCCACCTGAGCTCATCCCTCTGTAGCAAAATCCATAAAAGAAACGAGGGACGGTTCAACACTTGATTGTTTTTAGTCTCTGCAGTTTGTATGTGTAAATAAGGTTGTGCGTGTGATGTTATGCAGAGACATTTTGAAGCTTTCTGTTCCTCAACTGGAATAGCAGTGAGGGATTAACTGGGACTGGTGTCACTGGGAGCCTTGTGTCCTTGTCTTTGTGGAATAACGGAGCAGACAGACTGCCTGAATTCAAGCAGCATCCAGTCACACTTCATCTGACTTTATGTTGACTGCAGCATCAGCATAAAGGTGTTAAACAGTGACTGAAGAACTTACACCTGCCGTCCCTCTGCAATGTTCTGTTAGATGTCTTCATCTCCGTTTTGCTGCTTGTCTTCATGACCTGCACTGTTTTCTCCAGTAGAATGAATTTATTAGGACACAATCTGTTGTTTTCATGCTTTCTTTTTACATTTACCGGCCCTGTCTGACATCGTCTTCCTCTTGATCCTAAGACTCATCTGGAGTGCAGAGCCACAACATGGTCATGTGCAGATGATTATTTCTTCTCTTAGGTCAGCTGTCCATCACAAGATCAGCTTTCATCATTTAATGGATGTCCGCATGTTTCCCAGGATGTTTATAAAACCTCATTTGATTTCTTTTTTTTTTTTTTTTACATGTTCATATTTTTCCTCTTGTGTTTTCGTTTTAAAGGTGTTTCTATATTACGCTTCCATGTATTTCAGAAAAAAATAACGTCATTTCTAGTATTTCATTTTTTCAAATTGTTTTGAATTATGCTGTTTTAAACCCAATATGGTAATAAAATGCGTAGAAGTTATTTTCACATCATCGTTAACGTGTGTCCCAGTGTGTCCCAGTGCAGCTGGTCCAGTGTAAAACACTTTGTTTGGTTGAAAAGAGCTATAGATAAAATCAATCAGCCATTATTTAACAAAAGTATTTTTCATGTCATATTTACAGCGATTCAGGTTTAGTACGTACATGTTTGTCCGTCTTCTCCAGAGTTAATGACTCGTTTGGGTTTAGTATTAATGATAACTAGATAACATTTATATTCCTATCCACTTAATAAGTTTAAGATCTGTGTAATCCTCAGATGGGTTTATTAGCATGCTGCTCGTTAGCTGCTGGTTTCAGCCTCTCAAAGACTCAAAGACTCTTTCTTCACTGCAGATGGAGAGATTTGCACTCGTCTGTCTTTCTGTCTCCTCTTTCTAATTTTTCAGGATTTATTCTGCATTCATAGTTAATTTTTATTTGGAAACTTGATCGCACATTAATCACAAAGTTATTAATCATTTGGTTTTTTTTTATCCTCCCTCCCCCCCCATTCTACCGCTTCCAGACTGCTGCTTGGAAGCGAATGTGTCGCCGCCTCCCTCTGAGCTTTGAGAGCAGTGCGAATTGAGCGGGTGTGATGAGAGCTTCAGCGTCAGGCTGCAGGATGAGCTTGGGCGCGCTGCTTAATGGGCTGCTGGTCTGCATCGTGGCGGCTCTACTGTGGAAGTATTCCAAGCTAAGCGAGCACGCTGCCCTGCTGGAGGAAGAGCTGCATATGACGCAACAATCACAAGAGGTCTCGCAGGCCCGCATTGACTACCACGTTGCCCTGCAGGCTCTGCAGGAACATGGCACCCGCATGGTGTGCACAGGCAAGATGCACACCGACCGCATCTGCCGCTTCGATTACCTCTGCTACAGCTCTGAAGCGGAGGAGTTTGTCTTCTTCCACTCCAACTCCTCGGTCATGCTGCCCAACCTGGTCGCTCGCCGGTTCCAGCCTGCCCTGCTGGACCTGTCCTCAGTAGAAGATCACAACACTCAGTATTTCAACTTTTTAGAGCTCCCGGCTGCTGCTCTGAAGTTCATGCCCAAGCCGGTGTTTGTTCCAGACGTGACGCTGATCCTGAACCGGTTTAATCCCGACAACCTGATGCACGTTTTCCACGACGACCTGCTCCCAGCTTTTTACACCATGCAGCAGTATTCAGACTTGGATGACGAGGCCCGGCTCGTGTTCATGGAGGGCTGGGGCGAGGGCCCACATTTCGATCTGTACCGACTCCTCAGCAGCAAGCAGCCGCTGCTCAAAGAGCAGCTGAAGAACTTTGGGAAACTGATGTGTTTCACTAAATCTTATGTTGGTTTGTCCAAAATGACCACCTGGTACCAGTACGGGTTCGTCCAACCACAGGGGCCCAAAGCCAACATTCTGGTCTCTGGGAATGAGCTCCGGCAGTTTGCCAAGGCTCTGATGGAGAAAATGAACATCACAGGGATGGAGGAGGCAGAGAGAGACGGAGGCAGTGGTGAAAATGAGGAGAAGGATGAGTACATTGTTGTGTTCAGTCGCTCAACAACAAGGCTGATATTAAATGAAGCAGAACTACTCATTGCGCTGGCCCAGGAGTTCCAGATGAGGGTGGTGACAGTGTCCCTGGAGGAGCAGACTTTTCCCAGCGTCATCCAGGTGATCAGCGGGGCGTCCATGTTGGTCAGTATGCACGGAGCTCAGCTCATCACCTCGCTGTTCCTCCTCAGAGGCAGTGTTGTTGTAGAACTCTTCCCGTTTGCTGTGAACCCAGAGCAATACACTCCGTATAAAACCCTTGCCTCCCTTCCCGGCATGGACCTCCACTATGTCTCCTGGAGGAACACTAAAGAGGAAAACACCATCACTCACCCAGAGAGACCCTGGGAACAAGGAGGCATCGGCCACTTGGAAAAAGCTGTGCAGGAGAAAATCCTGGCCAGTAAGGAGGTCCCCCGACATCTGTGCTGCCGGAACCCAGAGTGGCTTTTCCGGATCTACCAGGACACACTGGTGGACATCCCATCCTTACTGGAGGTTATAAAGGACAGCATGAAGACAAAGTCCAATTTAAAGAAGGCCAAGACCGCCACCACTGTCCATCCTGGCAGAGTCAGAGAAGCCCAGTGTCAGACCTCCATACAGACCTCTAAGGAGGCCAAACTCACCGTCTCCTGGCAGATCCCCTGGAATCTAAAATACCTGAAGGTGAGAGAGGTGAAGTACGAGGTGTGGATCCAGGAGCAGGGCGAGAACACCTACATGCCTTACATCCTTCCCCAGCAGAACTACACGTTCTCAGAAAACATTAAGCCGTTCACCACCTACCTGGTGTGGGTGAGGTGCATCTTCAATAAGAACCTGCTCGGCCCGTTTGCAGACGTTCTTACATGCAGGACCTAAAAGCTGCGGTGGCATTTCCACACCGCCATCACAAACATGCCGACCAGGACAGATTTTATGCGTAGGAGAAATTCTGTTTCGTGTATGAAAAAGAGAAGATGTTCGTTTCTGATCAGTTCAAATAAGCAGATTCATTTATATGAAAAAATAACATTTTTATTAGTCCAAAAACTGGTTCTGTATATTTTTTACTGTGTGCAATACGGCTTGTTTGTGGCAAGAAAGACTTTTTTTTTTTTATCTTTTCTGACTTGTCTGGATTATTTTACACATAATGTTGGATTATACACTGAGCCAAACCAACAGCGAGTAATTCCTATGATCCCTAATCTGATGCATTCAGTCCATCATACATCCATCGATGTTTGAAATGTTTGTTAAAAGAATATTTCTGTAAATGAAGCCTCACACTGTTTGAGTAAATCATCAACATTTAGGCTGTAAAGAGAATTTTAGATCTTTAAATTCCTCCCTGATGTGTCATTAATGAACTTCTCTGATTGTAATGAGGACTACAGTAGCTGCAATGTGATGTTTGGTCTTTTTTATTTATTTGTTTTGTAAAATTGTGACACCTACCAGATGTAGATTTGAAGAAACAAAACCTTATTTTCTTTGCTTAGTTTTCTATAAATGAGTTTTTTTAAGTTGAAGGAAGTGTCTTTTCTACCGTCACGCTATGTTGAAGTCTGTTAATGTCATTTCATGATGTTATTTCAGACCACACTGAAGCAGTTCTGCATGTTTATTTAGCTTTTGTTGCGAGTGCAAAACTAGATGATTAGATGTGTATTTGTGTTTAAATTTCTTTGTCACCTTCCTTCTCCTCTTTCGGATTTGCTAAGTGAGACCAGATTGTTTCTATCAGAAGCAAATTGTTGGGTTTTTATTTTAATAATTAATAATTAATTTCATACAGTATTTGTTGCTGACAGTGGGTTGCATAATTTATATCAAAGTGAAGATGAATGCTGCCATAAACCTGCCTAAAGCCGTATTCTGACAGGATAAGTAACGTCTGCTTCTTTTTTTTTCTTTTTCTGCGGCACATTTGCACTGAAGTCTGGCTATTACCTGAAATTTTACTTTCAAATTTACAGATGTCAACATGCTGTGGGTGTTAACATCTGCACTCATTGTTTTCAGCATGGTGGGTGCCAAGACGAAGACTACGCACTGGACATGAGAAGAGACAGATTGATACTGGGGGGAACCAAAGTGCCAAAGACAACTTGAACAGATGGTCCACGACCACAACGTCTAGGAAAACATTTACAAACTGTCAGAATACTCCAGTGTGCAGCCTCCATCTTTCACCAAAATGGAAATTATATGCAGGAAACAAAATACGTTCAGCAACATATAAGAACTATTTTACAGGGAAAAACTTCACAAATTACTTACAAATGAATTAGTTATTTCACAAATGATTGACATGTGGTCCCTTGCTAAAGCTAATCCTGTCAGAATAGAGCTTAAAAAAGGTTGTGTTTACTGTTCGATGATATCTGGAGAAGCATTGTCTGCGATCTTTACAAATTTAATTTCAGAATGAGGAAAATGAATGGGGTGCAATCCAAGTCCAGAGCTGTAATCCTGCAACTTTTCTGCGTCTCCCTATTTCAGTACTTGATTCTGATAAACTGAGCAGAACGTCGTAATCTAACCCTCCAAACCTAAAACCTGCAGGACAGCGTCTATAAAGAACTGAACCTGTTTAAGGCAAGACGACTTTTCTGATGAGCGGTGTATCTTGAACTTATTAATATTTGGTTTGTTTTTGCAGTACAGTCTGATTCACATGGATTTTGTTGTGCTTGTATGTGAAAATAAAACTGTTAGTATGATTTTGGAAAGAAAGGTGTGATTAGTTGAGTTTTAGATCAGATTCATGGGCAAGTGGAGTAAAATGAGCCACTTTTTACAATTATTATCCTTTGGCCACAGAAAACCTTTACTAGTGTAAAACAAACATCTACAGTTTAAGGATGCATTGGGTCAAAAGAAATAAAGCATGTCTGTAACTAGTCAAAAAGAGGAGGTCTTTAGGGTGACCTGATCCCACCTCAGAGGTAAATAATTCCTCATCTAAATAGGAGTCTGCTTTTGTTAGCTACACAGCTACAGAAGTTAGCCTTAGTTTCCCAGTTGAATCCCTTTGCAGAAAGGTTATAGGACCAGGAATCATGTCTGCTCATGTCAACTGCTCTCCTGTCTGTTACTGTGTCTTTACGACTTGCCAGATTCACAGGTCTTTATTCTGCTGGACCTTTCAGCTGCTTTTGACACAGTCGATCACAACACATCTCTGAGCTTGGCATCGCAGGTTCTGCCCTCTCATGGTTCACGTCCTACCTCACTGGTAGATCCTTTAAAGTATCCTGGCAAGGTGAAGTGTCCAAATCGCATGTGTTGAACACAGGGGTTCCTCAGGGTTCGGTACTCGGCCCTCTTCTCTTTTCGCTTTACACATCCTCACTTGGTGCGGTCATAAGCTCTCATGGCTTTTCCTACCACTGCTATGCAGACGACACTCAGCTTTTCCTCTCCTTCCCACCTGATGATACATCCGTCTCAATGAGAATATCCTCATGTCCCGCTGATATCTCTGCATGGATGAAGGCTCGCCACCTTCAGCTAAATCTTTCTAAAACGGAACCCATAGTCTGTCCAGCCAGTCCTTTCTTCCATCTGCCAATAAGTGTGAACTTTGACTCTTTCACACTTATACCCACATCTACCGCCCGAAATCTTGGTGTCATTATGCCGAAATTTGTTTAACTCTTCCGGCTACATTAGCAATAATGATAAACTAGTACAGTTTTAAAAGGTAATACTGCTTCAGAAAAAACTTAAAAATAAAATTTTCATTTCTCAAACAATGGCCAAATCATCATACAGACATGGTACGAGATCATAATCCGGGGAGAATATTCCCCAAAGACCTGTGGATCCCACAGATGTCTGACGCTATTCTGCCCCGTCAGATAGGGGAGCTGTGTTTAAAGACTTCGGTCACATGGTCACAACCTGTTTCTAAACATTTCCCTGATTGAGAGATGCTGGCCTTGCTTTGACTGCAACAACCAAGGTCTTAGCAGATGGTTTACTAAAGGTCAGAATGACATCAGTTTAGGAGTTAATACTTAAATTCCTCTACACCATGACCTTAGCTGATAAATGTTATGTTTTAGGCCAGAGCCAGCTTTGTACAGCAGCAGAAACGCTTTCGAATTAAGAAGAGAAGAAAGGACACGACGAGGAAAACTTCAACATGGAGGCCAGATGCATGATGGAGAGAACAGAACAGTTACAGAAGTTTCAGCTTTATAGGAGAAATCAACTGTTTCAATCACTAAATCCATATTTTTTAGGTGCAGTCTATAAATTGGGATTTATAGTGAATCATAACTTACTGCCTCATGACGGGTGACGCAAATTAGCCTCATTTTGATGAACAGAGACATCGATTATAGATTTTGATGAAAAATCATAACTGTCCTGTGTTGATATTATATAAGACCTGTAGGTGAGGAAGAGGAGGGGTCAAAAGGACAGTTGCAGTTTATAATAAGAAAGGATCATCAGACTGTTGTTCATTGATTACAGCTCAGGTTTTAACGCTGTGAGCCCTCTCACACTGCTCACTAAAAGCAGGGATCGAGCCGAAATACCCAGCTGTTTGGATGGGTGCGGGATTTTCTCCCAGACAGGCCCCCAGGTGGTTAGGGTGGGCTGCTGTGTGTCCAGCATACTGACAATGAGTTAAAGCAGCAGAGTGCTGCATCAGACCTACTCTCATTGCAGGACATTATGTCTCACACTGGACTGGGCTTTTACCCGTTTCTGTTTTGATACCATTTTGTATCGCTATATCTTTTTATACTTAGATGCTTTTTTTTAAAAAAGAGTAAAAGAGTAAAACACACTCTAATGCAGGGGTAGGCAACTTTGCTCCTTAAGCGCTAAAGTCCTGCAAGTGTCGTGAGTTTTTCCTGCTGCAGCACACCTCACTCAGATCAGTTGGTAATTCGCAGACTTGCATTGAGTCTGACATTGAGCTTCACACAAGTCTTCTGATTAAGTGTGATGTGTGTCAGATGTGTTGCAACAACAAAGCTTCCAATACTTGCAGGAGTGTGGCTGTCGATGTCCGGACTTGCCTACCCCTGCTCGAATGTCAATATTTCCTTTATTTTAAAACTAACTTTTGAGAAAAATTATTTAAATAAATAAGTGTCATGGGAATTGAAATGTTCACTCCTTTACCACAAAGAGAACGAGTAAAACAAAGCAGTATCTTTCAAATGAAAATGATGAAATAATATAATGCAGCAGGAAAAGCTCCTCAGCTGCATCACTGTTTTTACTTTTTCAGGTTCTAACTTGGAAAAAGAGCTTTGTAGACTTTTTTTGGTCAGTCTTAAAGGGAGTACAGTATATCAGTTGGCATGGTTGTTTTCATTTTAATGCCATTGCTTTAATGTTACTCATTGTTCAAAAGGTTTGTTTTGAAACTGAACATGAAACATTATATGGACAGAAGTAGGAAATATATCTAAATTAAACGTTATAAATGTATGTGTATGGCACTTTTCCAGTCATGTTGCTCACTCAAAGCGCTTTATGCTACATATTACAGTCACCCATACACTCACACAGGCACATTAGAGGAAAATTCTGGGTTCTGTGTCTTGCCCAAGGACACTTCGGCATGTAGTCAGGGGAAACCTGAAATTGATGTCCCAACTGTTCAGCTGAAAGATGACTGCTCTACCTTCTGAGCTACAGACACCCCCAAGTTAATAAATGCTGTTAAAATTGTGTTTCAGTATATTTCATTTAGATAATGCTTTGACAAAATGTTTAGTATGCATGAATCATTAAATGGATGATGGTGTTATGAGTGTATAAAAGCACGTTTGTGTGCTTTCACTCCAACATCAGTCAGTTCATTTCTGCAGAACAAGTTAAAGTTAAATATTGTAAGAAATCTTTTTAGAACTATATTTTTAAATGCATTATTAGCTTTTGTTGCAGATGTTTGGCCAGTGAGTTAACTATGTTTTAGCACATCTGTAGACAGGGTTACTACTAGACTGGGAGAAGCTTTGTGCTTTTTTTTTAACATGCAGTGAACTGGTGAACAACATTATCACCTGGTGTCTCTGACTAAAGTAACAGAACAAGTCTGCGCGGTTGTCTTTTAAATGTTTGGACAAGTTTAAAGTGTTGCCTGGTTTAGAAAGACTCTCTGTTGCATCACCTTCACTGCCGAGTGTCAGGGTTCAGTTTGAACCATAAACTTTGTATAAAATGGACTGAGCCTCCCAGTACGTTTCTGAAGAGCAAAAGTGAAGCTTGTTGGGCGATTCTTACCCTCATCATCTTGGCAGTGTCACAAATGCTGTCGAGAGTCCCTGTAAATACCGAAATGTGCAAAGAGCTGGAGCTGAACGGGGGGCTGTGAGGGTGGGTGTAGATGATTGACATCTATCAAACTCTGAACTGCCTGTAGCTACGACTAGGTAACTCAACTTGGGTAACTCAGATCTAATGGGAGCTAACTGGCTAACGGAGGTAGGTGGGCTAAAGCTAAGCTACACTGTTAGTTGGCTAAAAGGTGCGTTTGTGCTAAACTCTTTCTAGATGGTGATACCTGTCAATCAAAAGAACACACCCCCTAATTATGCTGAATTTCTAGATAAAATAATGTCTAAATGGATGAGTTATGACAAAATTAACCCCTTCACATTTGTCATAAACTTGACCTAATAAACCTAAAATATATTTTATTTTATATTATATTAGACTGTAAACATGTTTAATTCTGCTATAAAGTTGGTCTTTTTTAAAATGGGAATTTTTGGGTATTTGCTCTGTTATAGAGCCCCTGGTGGATGATAGGGGAATTACAGTTTTTGACACTTTTGCATAGGTTTCATGATTTTCCAATGGAGGCTGCCACTTGTTTTTCACCAAAATATTTCCAAATGGTTCTTAGGCCCCACATTTTGTCAAGAAATCTAACTCGTTCTGTCTGTGTGCAACATGACCCTCTCTTATAAACAGTCTATGAACACGATTTATTGATTTTTCTCCTCTTCGACAAGAGTTGCTTCATGTTACAGTTTTGCCTTGCCATGCTTAAAGACACAGGCAAGTTTACTAATTCACTTGCAATAAAAATACTGTTTGTTTTTGGATGCTGCTATAGTATCATTTTAAAAGGTCTAGTATTGTGATACCAGACTGTATACAGGGCAACCATTCACTGGACCCCTCCCACCCCTCGTTCAGGACCCCTCCCACTTCTGTTTCTGTTTCATCTACTGAACACAGGGAAACCGTTCTCCCACCTGAAGCACTAAAAGACTCAGGAGGAACTTTTCAAAGCTCCTCAACCAGGCCATACCGCTTGACTTGTACTAGATCTACTCCATCATTTTATTAGGCCAAGCACTGAAGGTGTTGTGAAGGCTTGTGAAGACTACTGTTGAACTGCATTTTTCCCCATCTTCTGGCACCCATTGAATTCATTTCTGCGGCCCTGAGAATTCCCAAAAGTCATTAAACTGTGAGTACCCCCAATGGAGTGTAATACATCTCAAATTCTGGGATGCCTGCCCGTGTTTCAGATAGTTTGACTTCAACAGTTTTACCAGCAAGAGATGGACTACATGCAACAGTCACAACTTTATATTTAGCTTGTTTTTGTGTCCTGTTAGTCACTGCCACTTAAAAGCATTTTTCATTACAATACATTTTTTAAAAAAGAGTCTTAGGGAATCCAAGCTACATTTCAAAGACAAATAAAGTCTCACTGCATAGTGACCAAAGCAGGAATAGTCAAGAGTTCTTTTTAAAAATATTAAATTAAAGCAAGGTCAATTCCAGACAACAGAATAAGCTTCTTTGTGAAGAAGCAAAATAAGATAATCCCATGGAAAGTAATTCTTCATGGGTTTTACATTTTTTTCTATGCTTGTCTTGTCCAGCATCAAAGCAAAGCAAATTTATTTGTATAACACAATTAAACACAGGGTGTTTCAAAGTGCTTTACAGAACATTAAACCAATAAAACACAAGAAATATTTTAAATTAAAATAAGAAAGAAATAAAAAGGGAAATTAAAATCAAAAATGTTTAAAAGCATGATTAATTTCAGATGACAAAAACATAAAAACTTAGGTAATCTAAAAAAAAAAATCATTGAAATGCATTTTATCCATCCATCCATTTTCCACGGCTTTTTACAAAACGGGGTCGCGGGGGGCCTGGAGCCAATCCCAGGTAACAATGGGCGAGAGGCAGGGTACACCCTGGACAGGTCGATGCAATTTATTTATAAAATAATTATTTAAAAAATTTATTGAAACCCGTTTCTCGCTCTGTGTCAGCTGGGATTGGCTCCACGCCCCCTCCGTGACCCCGTTCGGGAATGATGGATGGATGGATGGATGGATGGATGGATGGATGGATGGATGGATGGATGGATGAATGAATGGATGGTTGGATGGAGCTGAAAGAGGAGGGTATTTAACCTGGATTTAAATAAATCTGAGTCTTTCTGGGAGTTTGTTCCAGACATGTGGAGCATAAAAGCTGAATGCAGCTTCTCCATGTCTCGTTCTGACTCTGGGACGGATAAAAGACCAGATCCAGATGACCTGAGGGGTCTGCTAGGATCATACTGGGTCAAGAGGTCTCTGATGTATTTTGGACATAAACCATTCAGAGCTTTATAAACCAACAACAGAACTTTAAAGTCTACCCTCTGACAGACAGCTAGTGTAAAGACCTCAGAACTGGACTGATGTGGTCTACTTTCTTGGTCTTGGTGATCAGAGTTCTGCATTAGCTGATTTGTTAGAAAGACCCGTGAAGACACTTTTAAACGAATGAAGCCGACTAAAGATGAAAGCATGGAATAGTTTTTCCAGAGGCCTGTACTACGAAGCCGGATTTGAACTTATCCGGATAACTCCAGGAATTACTTTTGGATTTTCTGTACTATGAAGCTGGCTTACTTTTTGATTGAGTTGAATCACTGCAGCAACACATGCTGAACGGCTAACCTGCTGCGGAGCAGCTTATGTTCCGGGATAAGAGATCAGCGAGTATAAAAGCACCACCTCCTGACCAATCAGATCTCATAAAAAAATGTTCTGCCCATATTTAGAGGATCCTGTTGATGCTGCAACACGGGTAGTGAGTAGCGCTTAGGAGAGGAAGAGTCTTCCGGGACAGATCCAACCCGTTAGACTTTACAGATGACATGCTGTACCAGATGTCCAGATTTACATCAGATGGGCTGAGATACATATGTCAGCTGTTAGAGCGTTTGTAGCAAACAACATTTGCTTAACTCAGACATTTCTTACTCAGAAATGGAAGATAAAAGATGTTTTAAGCGTCTCTGGGAAGACGCATGAAATTAAAGACAAGTTCACAATCTGTTGCAGATCTGACTCTATGGTCTTTGAGACTCTTTTAAAGAATTCTGTGGGCAGGATGTCCAAACAGCAGGAAGAGAAGGTCAGCTGATGCAAAATATCCTCCAGATTTTTACTTTTAATGGGATGAAATTGTGTCATGGTGTTTAAACTGGTTTTCTGGGGACACAATATATTTACTGAATCTGCATTTGATGAACCAACTGCTGACATTCTGGATTTTGCCTGTGAAGAAATTGGCAAACTCATTGCAGGCCTTGGTGGAATAAAGTTCAGGCGCTACAGGCACAGCCTGTCGACTGGAGTCAATAAGGTTTTAGCATTCTGACAGTTTTTGCTAATAGTATCAGAGAAATAGGGCTTTCTTGCATTCCTCTGTTGTAAATTACAGGAGTGCAGTTTCTCAATATACATGTCATAATGAAACTGTATAAAAACATCAATTTTTAGGGTAAACTTTTTAAGGAATGCTAAACATCATAAGGCTGTGTCGGCCAACCCCAATTCTAGCTATCATATCTCAGCCCGGGAAAGGGTTTGTTTGCACTTCTAGGCCAGTGCCTATGAGCAGTACCACTGGCTTACAGCCTCCAAGAAGCTTTGCAAATTATACTCCTGGAAATGCTTGTATTTTGCAAGGCATCGGCTTAGTGTTTGGAGTCACAGAAGGTTTGAAAACTTGAGTTGTCTGACCAAGACAGCGGGGCGACACCAAGCCATGGTGGGGCACTTGCAGGCGGCAGTGCTCTTGAACATTCGGGGGAATCGGAGTTGATCTCTAGTTGAACAAACAAGTGCAAAGAGAAACTAAGCTCCACAATGAAAAGGTAAAGAAAAAGGGGAAATATTGATTGTGTTATATTTTTGAGTAAACAGGAACTTTACTTCATGGGGCACATAAACAGCAGGATCCACAAATAAAATGAACTATGTGGAGCTTTTTTCTTTTCTAGATGAAAATAATGCAGACTTGCATTACCATATGTCCACAAACAAAGCGTCAGGGAGAATACAACATGATCTAATTCATGCTATTGTTGATGTTATGAGAGAATAAATAAACAAATTAGGCCCAAATGGCACCTTTTGTTGCTGTTATGGTGAATGAGATGATAGATGGGAGTACCACTGTGCAGCCCTGGTCCTGTTATAAACCGTGAGGCAGAATCAACACCGGAACCCAGAATGCAGATTTCCAAAGGTTTATTGAAACAGTGAATGGTGGATCTTCCACAGAGGAACCAGAGCCAGAAAA
>JBAMHX010000007.1:27559230-27602837 GCA_037177515.1 Pseudomugil tenellus | reverse complement strand
TGTATATATATATACAGGGAGCGCAGTGGCCCCAGCTCCCCGCATGGCATAGGCCCCCTGACAATGTGTATAACTGAAGGACATTTGCTGCAATCACAGCTAAACTAAATCATGCAATTAATTACATCAACTATATTGTCTCAGAGGTTACAGTGGACTAAAACATTTTTTTAAACTAACTAGACTGCTGTTAATTCAGCACCTTGCAGTAACCCTTTAACAGCCTCTCTTCCCCTGTCAGCATATGAATTTATTTTGCCTCAAGAATGTTGCCTCTGTAGTGTAATCAAGCACATTTGTTTCCAACCTTTTGTGTAATAAATACATAAGATCTAATAAAGGTTTTAGTAAAATAAAAAAGACATTTCTGTTTGAAATCGAGAGATTAGACGCCATCATCGACAAATCAAACATAAACTTGAGACTCGGCGGGTGTGTCAACATTAAAAAAACACAACCTGACCACAGTGAAGACAGGAGCAGAAGCGGATGGTCTACATGAAATAAGCACACTTGATTTAAACTCATGTTGTGTACTTTAGACATACATTTGATCCAACCGTCTCTAAAAAATGTGATAGACACAAACCCAGCTGTTTGGCACATGCATGATGGAGATCAGTGAAATGTGCAGTGATTAATCATATGATGAATTTGGCTCAGAGGTGCAGCCTCCAGGCGCCTGCAACGGATGGAGCTGAGTTTACAGATGTGAGATGCAGGTAAAGACGTGATGATGAACAGGCAGAGGATGAAGTTGTATGGTATTTAAAAAACATTTCACAGTGGATTTTTAATTTTTATGTTTTGGACACCCTGATGGAACATATCGATAACTGGTTCAGAGATTTCTGCCAGAGCACATCACCCTTCTGCACGCAAAACTTCTTCAGTGAGGATGCAGTCGTCGGACTACAGACTCGCTGATTTCTATGCTGGAGATGTGTCTGCATCCGAGGTGACCAACAAACTTCTTTCACTCCGTTATTAGACATAGAATTGCGCATTTCAGCTGTTCTGCCATTCCAGATTTAATGACACGGACAGGGCATTTTCCCAACATTGCCATTTTGTATCAAATTTATGGAACACTCAGAAGTTCAATTCAGACCGCAGATGAATAAAAGGAGGATGATGCATTGTAAGATAAATCCATGGTGCTAGCCATGGTTCTTAAACAGGCTTGCATTTGAAATTAGACCTTGTGGATTGATAATATCGTTGATTGTGTTTTGCTATGTTGCTTTATGATGATTCAACTACAGGAAATAAATGAGGTAAATTCCACTGTGGTAATCATGGAGCTGAAAGGCACTGCAGTGTAAACTTTAGTTGTTTTGGAAAATATTAGCAGTCCCCTCAACACTAGTGTTCCCCCTAAGCTGTGCGACAGCACGCTGCTCACACATTTTCAACTCATCAAAGTCATTGCAGTACATCAATAAATTAACATGACCTTTTTAATTTATATAAAAAATGTACATAATCTAACCTAATTATTAAACCATCCATCCATCCATTGTCTACCGCTTATTCCCGAACGGGGTCGCGGGGGGGCTGGAGCCAATCCCAGCTGACAATGGGCGAGAGGCGGGGTACACCCTGGACAGGTCAACAGCCCATCACAGCTAATTATTAAACCATTTAAATTCTTTTACGCTCCATTTTGCAATGTTATTTCGTGAGTGACAGGTGTCAAGCCATTACGATATGGCTCACTTATGCTAAGAAGCCAATAATATCATTGACAGCACTTGCTCATGAGTTGAAAATGTGCAAGCACAGCGTCATTGTGCAGGCACTTCTTAGAGGGAACATGCTCTACACCAATAAATTCATTGCACTTAGCATGACACAATACATTATTTTCATTGGGCTATTGTTGTCATCGCTGCCGCATCTGTAGCCCTTTGTCCTCATAGCCCCATTAAGATCCCGCGCCCTCTGCACAAACTGGTCAATCCTTCCACTGTTGACAACCTTACTGTAAAGTAGAAGTTTGTGCTGGAGCTGAAACTAAACTCATGGTAGAATTACTTGGAATCAATGTTCCTACAGGTTGGAGTGAAAAAATTTTTTAATACCTTAATCTTTGTTTTGGAATTTAGCTAATATGAAGGACCATCTTAACATATGTTTAACTGACAACACTTGATGTCCTTTATTTATTTATTTACTTTGTAGACATTTAAGCATTGACCCAGTTAACCGCCACCCAATCAAAGAGGACTGATTAATGTTGTGGTTATAGTTCCAGTCAGCTGACTAACTGAGCATCATATTCTTAAAATACCGTAAACAACAACATGGGGATTTTCCACTGCATGTATTTTAAGAGTAATGGGACTGTTAGTATTGTATGCTTTTTATAATCCCCCTTCTATTTTTGTTGCCTTTCTGATGCATTTCCGATTTCCGGTATGCAGATTTCTGTCCAAGAGATATTAATGTCAACCAAAACAGTGAAAAAACAGAGGACTGTAAGCTGAGAATCAAAGTGAAGAGACAAATAATAAATACTTAAGAGAGAAAATTGGGTTTGCAGGGCATAAAAAATATAGCTTTTTCTTCATGACACTCGTTTTAAGAGTTGTTAATGAGAATGAAATGAAAAAAGGCCTGTAGACAGTCAAACATTGTAGGATAGTTTTTTTTATAGTGAAGGCCTTTTTATTGTTTGCGTTTATAAATTATATAACCATTTGTTTGTTTGTTCATTCATTCATTCTTTCGTTTTCTGCACAGCTTGGTGCAATTCAGGGTTGAAGCTAGAGCCTATCCCAGCAATTAGCAGGAGAGGCAGGTACACCTGGATGGGTCGCCTGTCTGTCAGAGAACCATTATATAACAGACATAACTTCACAGGGCTACAGGACTGGTTATTGGTCCAATTAAACAGGATGCCACTAGCTCGGGGGGGTAAGAGCAGTTGTCTGTTAACCTGAAGTTTGGTGGTTTGATTCCAGGCTTCCCCTGACTACATGCAGAAGTGCCCTTGGGTAAGATACTAAACCATATGAACCAAAAAAAATGTACGTTACTTTAGATAAAAGTGTCTGCTAAATGACTGTAATGTAATGCACATACAGTAAGTGCCACTTCATTAAACATGCACATTAAAACTAACAGTATAAAAAAATCCAGTATGCACATGTTATAGTATCTATTATTCTTATATTTGTTGATTGATACAACTTGTAAATGTTAAAGGAGAATCAGCAGAAACTAATCGTTTTAAAAACCTTTAGAGACATCCAAGCATACAAAACTGATTAATAAAATGACATGAAATAAGTCTTTTGAACGCCTGCTAAAAAATGCTGCCCATTTACCCATCACCTCTTTCAGCCATGAAATCATTTCTGGCCCTTATATTTTCCAAGGCAAAAAGTTCCCTTAGACATGCAGCCTGCAACTCACAACTGGTCTGAGTAGTAAGAGTATGAGTCAGAGATGGTATTTACATCCTTTTACAGACAAACACACTGATAATGAGAGTACTTGCAAGCCTGAGGCAAGATTCCTTTAAGTTGTTGTTATATGTCAAGTATAAAATCTCTTTGAGGAAAGCGTAAGAAAACACTGATATCCTTACTGGAAAAGGCAACATTAATCCTAAAACCAGTTTGTACTTGCATTTGGCTGTGTTTGTACTTTAGCTACACACACTTAAACTGCATGGCAAAAGACAGCAAGGAAATAAACTCACCCTAAACCTCCAAGTAATCTTAAAACCGTTTAAAAAAATACTCTCATGTACACAGACATGGAATTTGAGTAGAAGAGCCTGAATGTCTGGCAGTTATGTTTGCAACACATTTAGCAAATGGACCTCTGAAGTTCTCTAAAGGGGGGAGTGTTTAATGCTTTTCATTCATTGTATTTGTGGTTTTGCCAGAAGCAATCTTGCGGAGATTTATGGCTCTGTTCTCTTGCAAATTGTCTGCCACACAAATACAAACAGAGGGTGTTCTTTATCCAACTGTTTAATTTATTTGATGTGACATCACTTGTAAAGCTTGCTGATAAGACAGTTAAAACCTTGTGAATCAAGTCATTAATGACGCTGGATGACAGATATCTTGGCACTCCAATTCAAACTAGCTATAACTATCAGCTAACACACTGTGGCACAGGTTAGCGTCCCTTTCAAATATCCTTATCACTTATATCATGTACTATTTTGAGCTCAAATAAAGCAAAGCTTAACCTTTTTAAAGTCATAGGACCATTGAAAGTTGCCTAAACCAACAAAAAGATACGAGGTTTCAAATTCAGTGTTCTCTAAAAAGTCACTTCTTAGCATTTGCAGCTAACTCTCTTAAACTAGCAGTGTAGAGCTCTTTAGCCTTATAAATAAAATAATTTTGGTCTGACTGGTAGTAGGTCAGGGCTGCACAGTGGCGCGGTGGTTAGCACCGCAGCCTCACAGTGAGAAGGTTGCTGGTACGAACCTTGGCTTTGGCAGTGGCGTTTGGATGATCTCCCCATGTTAGTGTGGGTTCTCTCTGTGTACACCGGCTTCCTCCTACCACTCAAAAACATTCATTTTAGGTTTATTGACAAGCTGTATATAATTGTAGTTAGCTATTTAATCTCTTAAAAAAGTATTTAATCTTTTGACAGTCCTCAAGTCTTGTATTGGAAAGTGTAGCACTGGAAACTTGAGATATTTATCCAGCATTGTTTTACATATTGAGACAGCACTCTTTTTTTGAGACAGCCCTCTTGCTGCATTATACTTTGACATATTGCACATCATATTTAACACATTTAGTAAGGACTGAAGGTGACAGGGTAACAACATTAGGCATAAAATGATTCACCAGTGACGCTAGCATTAAGCAGGCGAAGAAGAAAGGAGGGGAGCCCCCACTCAGACAAATACTTTTCTCCCTCAAATCAATTCCACAGAATAGCTTCCTAAACCTTCTCTTCACTCCGCACCAAGCTGTTGGTCGACTTTGTAAGATGTACCACAGTGGTCAGCAACTGCTGGGCCACAACAAGCATACCAATAATAATAATATCTGTCCCATCAGATTATACTGAAAAATTTGATCAGAAGTTATTTATCAATTTGTAGACATGGTACCCCTCACAGCGATGTATTAAAAGAAGATCATGACCTCTTCATCAATGGTCAGGCTAGAAAGAGGAGAGAGAGATGTGCAGCATGAAGTTAGCTATGAGAAAACTACTGTTTAGCGGTGGATGCTTTGCTACAAGCTTTAGCAATAAACACCACACAGCTGTTCTATTTCCTGTAAAAGGAGTTTTCCCCAAAGCTAGCTGCAGCCTCTGCTCCACACCAGTTTTGTTGGAGCTAAATGCTTATGTAGTTGTGGTGTTTTCTAATCTACTACTGAAAAGTAAAAGACACTAGAACCCACCCAATGTAACAATGTAAAAAAAATTGTGTATGAAACATGTGCACAAATAACATGTTTTAGAGTCTCCATTTGGATATAATGTAAATACAATTGAATAGAACAGATCAATTCAGAAAATGTTTTTTATCTGTGGAGGCGTCATTTTTGTCCCACCAATTGGTTAGTTCGAAAATTTTGGCCCAAGACTATAATCTAGTTCCAGACCCCTGCTCCAAACGCTATACCAGCAGGAACTCTAGTTTCAGGTGTGACATCCGAGCTGAACACATCTTAGGGTAGTTTGACAAACTACAATCCAATTCTTGGGGTATTCACTCTAACAACCTCATTAATCATTAGCCTCATTAGTCTCGTTTCAAACAACAACTCCAAAAAATGGGTTGAAACATGATGTATATGCATGCTACCCCCTTTGCATTTCTGCCTGGCCCCTCATGTATGCACTCCTAGAGTTGGTCTTGTTCACCAGCATTCCACCAAGCAAACAGGCAGTGTTATATCCATTCAGTCTCATAGAAAGTTCAATGAATTAAATAAAATAAGAGACAGCATTCCACCCTGCCTGATGCCAGTGGACACTCTAAAAGAGGCAGATATACGACCTTTTAAAGCAGGATTCTTTTAATAACCTTGAATAAGATCCTGGCTAATGCTATGGACTTATAATCACCCAGGCAACAGACTTTCCAGTTTTGCCCTTTATAACTGGGACAAGCAAGATGGACATCATTGAGTCTGGTAGTATGCCACGAATGATAAAACCAGTAACACTTAGAGCTAAAAGAAATGCAAGTCTCAAATGAACATATGTTCAGCAGTAATTAAATCCTTGCCACTTGCTTTGTTGTTAGGTAGTTTTACCAAATATACCTCATGTGTCTTCATACTTTTATTCATACCAGACTCCTCCCTATAAGCATTGCCTTTTATACTGTTAAACAGGGAACCATAACACTCTCTTATTAATGTTGCAATATTATCTGCTCAAGAGGTGCGTTCAGGGGTGCAAGGAAAAAGAAGTCTACTAAAATTGAAGACTCACCTCTTTCCAAAAGTCAGTGTTATTATTACACATCATTTTCTTGTTATAGCACCAGCCTTCATAGCTTTCACATGTTTACATATAAATTGAACAGCATACTTAAATGTGACTTCACAAGTTTCAGGCTGATACAGAAATACATGCTCTTTCTATCCACGTCTAATGTTGTACTTTCTATCACATTTATGAGTGTAAAAGATGTACCACTGTCAACCATACATGGAGCAGAGGTATGTGCTCCTCAGTCTCTTATCATCCTTACATAAAATAGCTTTGCTCGATAAATGTATGGGAGTGTAGGGGCAGGGATGGTTGGCTGGTTCCCGGGGTTGCTGGTCTTGGGGGATAGCACAGCACAACAGCCAGACCATCGTTCTTCTGCCTGCTTTAATGCTAGACAAGACAAGCTGAAAGAAAAAGAAGCATTTAAGATGATCAAATTTGAATGTTTATGAGTTTATGATGTGTATTCCAATAGACCAGATTACTTCTAGTCCTACTGGCTTTATCACAGCGTTAGTCATTTTATCCCAGACTACAGCCAACCCTACTGGAATTCTGCTTCTGACTATAGTTTTGCTTAGATCAGTTATTCTTCGAACCACTGTAACAAAGTTTTGATGTGTCACATAATGATGTTATACCTGAATGTTTCTATATTGGTATATGTATTCCAGGATTGGGGAAATTAAAGATTTGGGTTGTTCGGTGATATACCCCTAGCCATCGCCTCCGAATACGTTGTTTCTAGTTAATAACTCCAATTGCATCATAAGACATACATGTTTAGGCTATTTGTAAATTTTTATGTATAAAACTCAGACTTTGATTATATTGCAGAGATGAAAGTATATAGTTACCTCAACCAAGGAGGTTATGTTATGGCCGACGTTTACCTGTCTGTGTACAACATAACTCAAAGGGTTATGGACGGATTTTCAGGAAATTTTCAGGGTATATCCAAAATGGGAAGATGAAGAGATGATTAAATTTTGGAGGAAATCTGGATCATCGTCTGGATCCAGGAAGGATTTTATGGATTTAACATTGCGAGATAGCCACTCATGTGATGGCAGCTGACGTTTCGTACAGGCCGTTTCTGTCTGCTGTTTTTCACTCTGACTAGGAACATGTGTGACTTAGTAATATTTTAGGAACACAGGTTAAAAAAAAAGAAAAAAAAGTCATATTTTAGGATGCGAGTCACATTATGAGGGGGAACTGTTAGCTTGGCGGAGGTTTGCGCTTTTCAAGTGCTTTCCTTGTTATTTATGTTCCCTGATTTGCATTTTGCATTCAATGAGAGGTTTACATTTATATAACATTTCAGTTATAATATAATGAACTGATCATTTTACTTTTTCATCTTATTGGATTATGTTTTTGCTTGAGCCTTTATGGTTCCATGTGGTTAGAAAATCTTCCAATCTGGTACAAGTCAATCCAAGGTTCATCCTTATCCAGCCTATATGGCAGTTTTACTCAGACAGGTAACATTCCCCTGAGAGACTGAGTGAGACACTCTTTGAAAAAGTGCCCAGACGGTGTAGTCCAGACCGGACCAGACCCAGCTGAAGCAAACAGACTTTCAACTGTTCTGCAGATGTGAACGTTGGCTACCATTCTGCCCAGACTGCCAGTAAGAGTCCTGGGGTGGAGTTACTGCTCTGGCTCATGAGGCTTTAAATGCTGACTTTGTAGTATCCACTACACTACAGCTTAGGTTCTTGTCTGAGATCATGTGTGAACAAGCAGGTTGATATGTTTAAATGTACTTCATGAGCATCATTGTAGGATTTGTATTACACTGTGCACAGGGTTAAGGAATCTCTTCCTTATTGTGGACTTAGTATCGGTGTTTGGATTGGTATTGTACAAACACTGGAAGTAAACTATTAGACCTTAGTATACAAATATGGCAGTGTATTCTTCAGAAACCATCCTTTTTATCACAACCTTCACACAATCTTTGTTTTTCAATTCAAGAAATACATTTATCTCAGATGGGTATGCACAAGTAGTGAAAAAACGATTAGACAATAAAAAACAAAGAAGAACAAAAAAATGCTTCATTTTGTGCCACCATGCATGAAAAAAGGAGATGGAAGAAGAAAAAGAATAATAAAAACGTATAATACCTTTCTCTTTAAAAATACTAACAGAAGGTTTATCTAAACTTTAAAAAGAAAATATTAATTCTAGGCCAATATAATTCCATCATACACTCATTCTTTTAATGACCTTTGTGAAATGATGCCACCACAGATGAGGTATTTATCTACATTAATGTCAGTGTAGTATCCAAATCACATAAGACACAGTTTTAAACAGTAAAATGATGAGGAATTTTGTACATTTTAACCCTTTGAAGCCTGACCAAAATACAACTGGACAGAAAAGTCCTATTTTAAAGTCGGAAGTCATCATTTGTACATTTAACAAAAACTGGAAAAAAATTTTTTTTTCATTATTTATTACCATGTGATAAGTTAAAATCTTTTTTCGGTTGTTCACCACGGGGCAGGAAACCAGGATTATATAGCGCGGAACATGGTTTTGAGTAAAGGTTCTGCCATAAAGCTGTGGAAAATTTCTCAGAAACTTTACCTATCTTTCATGGTTTGTTTCCTGTTTTACTTTAGTATATCCAGTGTTTGGTTTCTTGTGTTCTGTTTAGCTTTATTTAGTTTAATCAGTTCCACTGATTAGTTTGTTAGTTTATTGATTCATTGATGCTATTTGATTTGACATCCATCTTGAACATCCCCTGTCCTGTATAACCAGTTCTATGCAGAATATTGAATTATATTATTTGTATATTTGAGTTCTTGGACATTTTAAATGTGTTTTAAAATGTTTTGGGGACATCCATCCATTTTCTTAAACACTTCATCCAATTCAGAGTCGCGGGTAGCAGGAGCCTTTTCCAGCAGTCTGTGGGAGAGAGGCAAGTACACCCTGGACAGGTCGCCAGTCCATCACAGGGCAACACAGAGAGACAAACAAGTCTCACAGTTACTCCTAAGAACAATTTAGAATTACCAGTCAATTTAACATGTATGTTTTTGGACGCTTAGAGGAAGCTGGAGTACCCAGAGAGAACCCACGCTAACACAGGGAGAACATGCAAACTCCGCACAGAAAGGCCACTGTCCGAGCTGAGGCTCAAACCAGCAACTTACTCACTGTGAGCCTGCGGCCCTAACCACTGCACCACCAGGCAGTGTTTGGGAAACAATCTTCAGAAATTTAGCTCCATATTGACATAACAAATCATACAGTTGCAGCGCATCCATGAGGAAAATCTCCCGTTCCACCACATCAATGATGAGAATTTCCAGTTCCACCACATGTGGTGAATCGTGGATAATCCTAACACATCCACAATGAGTATTCCCCATTCCACCACATCCATGATTAGATTATCCAGTTGTACCATGAAGACAATTTCCCTCCCACCACATTGTCCATTTTTAGTGCATTTGTTTGAACTGCAGCAACTTAATGTTCTTAGCTGACAGGAGTAGAATGATGCGGTCTTCTGCTGCTTGAGCTGTTGCTTTATTTGACAATTACATCAGAGAAATCAAACTTATTGTTTTATTAGATATCTGACAACAGTGCTTTTCAACTTTCTTCTGCTTTGGTGGGGTTTCCAAACTTTGCTGCAACAGATATTCTGCATGTGGTCAAATAAATAACTAACTGTTGCTGAAGGTTACGATTTTTCACTTGTTTCCAGTTGTTCAGTTGTGTTGTTGAACACATTGTTCCTAGTTTTTTAACTTGAAATTAATTCTTATTGCACGCTGAAACTATTATTTCCATTGTTTTGTGTTGTGCCGCTTTCAACAAATGACATCTACTCTACGGGGATGAAAGTGAAATAACCACATTTCACAGGTTTTTTTGTCTCTTTGTTGATACTGTAACTGAACTAAGCTGTCACATTGTAATATTCAACAAGATTTAACATCTAGAAAAGGTTGTTTTCAGGTACGTCTAGCCAAAAAAAAGCATGAATTGGTGTGTTTAGTAAATATAAAGTGATTTTTAAAACCAATGTTTCAAAAGGTTGTTGATGTAAAGGATAGATAAACTCATAGCTATTACATGTATCATTAGTGAAGATCTTTGTAGCTACATATGTTCAGACTTCTTACAGTTTTTCATATTTTTGACTTTTCTGTCAGATGTGGATCCATCTCCTTTGGCTTCCGTTATCCTGATCAGCATGCTGCCCCTAGTGGTGATGGGGATTATAGTCATTGGAATGTTCTACTGGTGTCGAACACATAGACGACACCAGATGAATCAAGAGTGGGAGAATGGCATCAGGAAGTGCAAGCCGAAAGCCAGTGGACTGGACTGCAGTGATGCCTGTGCCATTATGGTGGATGACAATGGTTCAGACAGTAGCTCGACTCATGCCAACAACTTGAACCACAACAGTGAACCGCTGCCAATAGAGCTTGATCTGCTGGTGGGCATGAATATCGTTATGTCCGAGTTCATTTCAGCAGCTGCTCTGCTTTTTACACAAACAATCTACCATCTGATTGTGTTGCAGGTCGGAAAGGGTCGCTTTGCTCAGGTGTACAAGGCTAAACTAAAGCAGACAACCTCGGATCAGTTTGAAACAGTGGCTGTGAAGATTTTCCCCTACGAGGAGTATGCCTCCTGGAAGAACGAGAAGGACATCTTTTCTAACACAGACCTCAGACATGAGAACATCCTCCATTTCCTGACAGCTGAGGAGAGGAAGGTGGAGAAACAGTACTGGCTTATAACTGCATTCCACCCCAATGGAAACCTTCAGGTGAGATCACCATGTTCTGGTTTCCTGCTATATGAGAATTCATATAGTTAATGTAAATAATCTGAATGACTTTCATGTCGTGTTACCGCTGCACCACAGGAGTATCTGACACGACATGTGATCAGTTGGGAGGAATTGCAGGTGTTAAGCAGCTCTCTAGCCAGGGGTGTCTCACACCTCCATAGCGACCACCTTCCCTGTGGTCGCCCAAAGGTAGGACATCAAGCCTTTCTTCCACTGAGTACGCCGCTGTCTTTGGTGAAAAACTGAAGCAGAAATATCAGAAATATCTCAGGGGTTAGTGTCAAGTTTGAGGGTGGAGATGATATTGCAGGAAAACTGAAGTATTTTAGGTGAATTGATAAATTATTTATTAACTGAGAATGTATGTACTTATTTATTTGCTGTTTCTTAAAGAAAAATGTCATTTTAATGTCTTTTGCACCTGAAGGTACCTATCGTCCATCGTGACCTGAAGAGCTCCAACATCCTGGTGAAGAACGACCTGACCTGCTGTGTGTGTGACTTTGGCCTTGCTCTCTGTCTAGACAGCAGCCTGTCAGTAGATGATCTCGCCAATAGTGGACAGGTAAGTCCAGGTTTTGTGTCTTTAAATTCTTTATTTTTATAATGTATTATTGTATAAAATAAAGCACTGTTCTCTGTATCTAATCAAGGCATTATGAAACCTGAAAAACGAGATAAAATAGCAGACAAAGTGCAATGTGAAAATAATGATCTACTATCAGCTAAACGCCTGCAAGCTAAAATTCTACTTAACTTTTTAAAACTTGATGTCCCCAATCTGGGGCGACTGTGTGAACAAATGATCCCAAATTTAGCCTAAATGACCAGTTTGGGAGACTTTGCTTGAACTCTAACTTGTACTAAAAGCTCTCTCATATAGCTTTGCTTTATTATATCTGAGTTGTTCTTTGCAGAGATAATAATCACATATTTTTTTTATAATCTGATGGAGGGTATATTCACCCCTAGAGTTAAAAAAAAAACCCAAGTCTGAATCTTTTTATTAATGAATAATGTTTGTCATTTGTGTCATGCGACTTCTTCATCTATTGCTGACCAGAAATATATATACTGACATGTTCACATCCCAACAAATTTCACAACTATTCCGTTTATAATGTTATGTTTGTGTTGTGCAGAATGTACCTGCAGGTTGATGATGAATTTTGTAGTTGTGTAGTTGTATCGTTGGATTCGAGGAATGTCTCGAAGAGAGTGCCAGAGCTGTCAGCTGATCACCACCTGTTGGTGAGTTGGCTCAGATAGTGGGGGAGGATGCCGGTCAGGCCTGGCAGGCCCAAACGTGTTGTAAGGGTCTGCTGGGAATGTCTGGTGGAAATTCCCCAGTCAGAGCTTCAACTCCCACCTCTGGAAGAACTTCATCCATTTCCCAAGTGAGATGGGGAATGATGAGTTCCATGCCCTCAGTGTTTAGGATTGTGATTTATGGTCGATGTTACCGTCATATTCGGGGTTATTTATTGTCATAAAGTTAACTGTTTCATTTATTCAATTCAGCTTTATTTGTATAGTGTAACTTCACGACAATGTGAAGCATTTTGGATCAGATGGCGATTTTGCAGAGAAAATTTGGGGCATGCCATAAATAAGGAATTGCAGTAGTCCAATCTTAAAGTAATAAAGGCATGGTCTAATTTTTCTGTATCACTATGAAACAAGATGTCCCTAATTTTTCAATATTACGTAGGTGGAAGAAAGAAACTTCTTTTAATAATATTTAAGCACATCTGTTTCAGAGCTTTTGATAGCATCTACTTTTTAAGAGACATTAAAGGTCCCATATTATGCTATATTTGCCATTTTAAAGTCCATCCTTTGCACATTTATGATAATATTATGCATTTTGCAACATGTACCAAACTATAGTTTTGCCATACCACTCATTTCTTGCTGCGAGGTCTCTACCTGGAACTCTGAAAGGCTTACTATGGCTTGCTCCCAGCTCCTCTCACTCATCTGCCCCGCCTGCACTGAGCAGCCAGAGCCCTCACATTTCCCTTCCAAACCTGTGACGTCGCCTAAGAAAGTGCACATTTCCCCCACCTGACTGATGACGTAGTTTAGAGTGGCGCTAAAGGTTTCGGGTGGGGCCGCGGGAGTCTCCACCATGCTGCATAGGAGAAGTGGGGGCACGCGTTTGCTCTGCTTAAGCTGCACTTTTCTTTTCAAAGGAATAAAGCTACAAAAACACATGGATGTAAAATAAAACTACTTCAGGGATAGTTTTAATGTACCATTAACAATAATAGAAGGTAAAAATCTCATAAAAGTTTAGCATGATATGGGATCTTAAAAGGAAAAACAACATTTAAGATAAAAATCTAAAACTTTAGATGTGTGGAAAGCGGGATGAAATGGGAAGAGTTCCAGTCAGAGTTAATATCTTAATGGAAGACACTACAATCAGCTCTGATGAACGTTCATGACATTAATGCAGCACAATGTCAACAGGGGAGAAAAAGAGACGTGTGGACATATCAATATTTCACATTTAACGTAAAACGGCTGCAACAAATTTGAAGCTTCCATTACAAGTCCATGTAGAGCTTCTTGTGTTAAAGCTAATATTACACACTGTGTTCTTTTTCAAGGCTTCAAACTTCAATAAATACAGCTGTCATTGTTAATGTATATAATTACAGAAGTTAATTAACCTTAATCTCTATTGGTAATCAACAGCTTTTTGGAGCACAACAAGAACCTTCATAAGTGTCACAAGAGCTTAACTAAGCTAAAGCAGACAGAAACTAGCATGATTCTGGTAACTGAATCCAAACTCAATCAAATATGTTCTGACAGTTTTGTTGTTTTGTGTTGTTTTTTTTTGTATTATTGTTCAAGCTATAGCTAATTTAATAGGCTAATTTCAGTAAATTGTCCCAGATCTTGAAAACAAGTTAAAATTTAAAACAATTACATTGAAATTAAAAGCATTATAATTACCAAATAAATAATCAACATCCCACAAAATAACAATTATAACA
Source organism: Pseudomugil tenellus (assembly GCA_037177515.1). Classification (NCBI taxonomy): domain Eukaryota; kingdom Metazoa; phylum Chordata; class Actinopteri; order Atheriniformes; family Pseudomugilidae; genus Pseudomugil; species Pseudomugil tenellus. The sequence continues at coordinate 27,588,551 of JBAMHX010000007.1, read as the reverse complement.
TTTCTATAACATTTAGATTTATGAACAGCTATTAAAATGTAATGATTAAAAGGAATAAAAGGGACCTTAAAAGTAAAAATTACAACACATTTAATGCTCATTCATTAATGTTGATCCATCAAAATCCATTTTCACCATGTGAAAAGGGAGTTTTATCCTGCTGCCTTGGTTTCTGTACAAAGTTAATACAGTTCCTTGTAGGGATTAACTGATGTTAAAATCAAATATCGGCCAAAATATTAACGTTTTTAAGGCCGATAACCAATATTTGTCTATAATGTGGTTTTTTTAAGTTTAAGATGATTAAATTCTATAGAAAGTAAAAGTTAACACCAATAACATTACCTCCCTGTTATTGAATTCTTTAAATTCTGCATTCTCTTTGCAATTTGGACTCACTGGTTTGCAATACTGGTTTGAACGAATCTTTAGCAACTGTGGAAACAATGTGACATTGTTTTTCAAATTTAACAAAAGATTTCACATCGTTCTGATGCATAACTATCAGTGTCATGTGGCCAAAAAAAATCTGCATGCCCCCTCCGCCTTATGACAAAAATGTAAAAATAGCACAAAGTAAATACTGGTTGTTAATATCTGCCCAGTTTTCATGATTTGGCCGATACCGATATTTAAAAGATAGACAAATATCTTCTGATACAGATATTAATGCTGATATATTGTGCATCCCTAGTTCTTGGCTATTACTTTGCTTCCAGTGAGAGAGGTGCTGAAAGGCACAAAGATCTGAGCTGCAAAAAGCAAAGGCACATATCGCTTTGTGTAGTCAGCTGAATGGTTTTGGTTGCACAATGTTGACCTGACCCGCAGAAACTCATGGTGATGTGGGTCTGTTTATGTCAAACCTGTTAGTACCTCCGTAGGCAGCTCAGAGGAGCATCACCAGATCACACAGATTAATTTCCATTCTCGCCACGTCGCATACAAGAAATGCACTCAGGTGTGTCAGATCTGATTCAAAAAGCATGTGCAAAGAGATCTTATGAATTTCTGTGAAAGCTATACATAAAAGCAGTTTTGGGTTGGTTTTGGTGACGTGTGACATGCTGTTTGTTTAGTCTTCCTCTAACAAAGTGTTTGATAAGATGACAAATCTGGTTATCAAGGAACATATGGGGAGGTACTGGCTCTGTTGAAACATACACACTCCAAAAACAGCACACAGGCACACAACAATACAGGCAACTTCCCTCCTGCACATGTTCGCCAGCTGCTGTTTGGTGTGTTGCTTCATAATGAAACTTTCCTGTTCAGTGTATGATCATTTTATCCACTCACATCTCCAAATTTTTACTCTTGGCTGTTACTCAGTGTTCCACTCACAACTGGAAGCTGGAGATTCCCAGTTTAAGTCAGAACCTCAGATGTGTGTGTTGATGCGGTCTGGCATTTGCTCCAGATGTAACAGCAGTAACTTTGCAGAACAAGAAGGCTTGTTTGCAACATAGTTTTAAAGTTCTTGGGGTAGATTCCGTTTTGTAATGCTAAAATTTATTAAGCATTGTTAAAGCAGGTGAAATTATGCTTGTAATAAATCACACTTATTGCAGCCATATATGGACTTATTGTCTGTTTATTACTGAGTCATGTAAAAATAGCTCCATTTTCTTGCCTCCAGGCTCCTTCGCTGATACGGGTTTGATTTCAAATCCTTTGAAGAAAGATTTTTCTTTGCATCTTTCCTTTTAGTTTGAATAATAATCTGTGTTTTGAGTGGTTTGAGATAAAGTTATTATTGAATAGCAATATTAAGATTGTCTAAACACAAAAGAGCAATAAAATGACAAGCAATTTTGGCATTACATACCCAAACACGTCTCAGAGGTGACTCAAGAGTTTTCACCTCCACAAAATGTTTTGTGAGATTCATTATATTCACTGAAAGATTTGATAGATACTTATAGGATCTAGACTTGTTCTCCTAATCCTGCATGTCGAAAACTGTGACTATTTTACCTAAAGCATCATAACATGTAGACAGCGAGCTTCATTCTGCACCTTTAAGACATCAATAAGACAACAGGAAGCTTATCGCCACTGTGTAATCCTGAAGAGCACATCCTCTCCTGGTTACTTGTCCATCTCTTATCTACTTGTGAGTATTATCTGTGTGTGCTTGTGTGTGAACCTTTCCTGCTGCCTTTCTTTTACTGTAGGTGGGTACTGCACGTTACATGGCTCCAGAGGTGTTGGAAGCACGCCTGAACCTGAAGAACATCGAGTCTTTCAAACAGACTGACATTTACTCCATGGCCCTGGTTCTGTGGGAAATGACATCAAGGTGTGAAGCTATTGGAGGTCAGCATGTGCACACATACACACATACACAATAAAAATAATAACATATGTTAACATAATCTGACTTTATTTAAATCATCTGACTATGATGTGTGGACAGGATCAGGATGACTGGTGGGTGTGTTTCACAATCTGTTTGGCGTGCATCACAAAATGTGCCTTTAACTCCTTTGTTTACAAACCCGGTAGCACGGCAACCTTCCTCTTGTTTGTTACGCCGCAACTACGACCCCCAGTCAAGATCACCTTATGTGTCTCCACCTCACTAACGAGCTCCTTGATTTCAGTCTCCGAAAAGTTACGTTTGGGCGTCTCTCAGTTGCCATGATCCACCGAACAATACCACAGACACTCGTCGGTTCATATGCTGACATATTTATGAGCTGCTTTGCATTGACCTGTATAAAGTGGTGCGTCGGGGCGGGAACATGAACCAAAATCACCTGAGCAACCTTTTCAGCAAGGTTGTTATTTATAAAAGGAAATTGCGTGAAGCTGTGCGTACGTAATGTTTTTAAATCAGACTTTTACTTTGGTGTAGCAACCAGTTCATTTTTTGCGAAGTACAATTCTAGTAGAGATTCTACGTAAAGGTTTGTAAACGAGGCCGCTGGTTTTCGCTGTAGGTTCCTGCTCCTGTCATGAATTTAAAAATATCCGATCATTAAATGTGCTTGCAGATAGTTTACAACCAGATGGAAAAAGACCTGTGAGTCTACTAAGTGTTAGCTATTACTACATATAAACCTGAATATTTAGCTAATTAGATATTAATGTTCTGGGGAATCATTTGAACAACTTTTCTAAAATCTCGACTAAAATTCTACCATCACCAAAAAGCCCAAAGTTGCTGTCTTGTAAAAGATTTAAAAATGTTTGCTCATGCACAGGTGAACGCAATTGCCCCATATAATCACACCCTTCCCAAAACTTGCACAGATGAATTCAGCTCAAATCCCCACCCATACACCCACGTTCTGCCATACGTGCTCAATGCAAAGTAGCTCATAAATGTTTAAGCATATGAATAAGAAAGTTTCTGTGACATTTTACGTCAAATTATGGCAACTTAGAGGTCGCACAGATATAACTATTAAAACTCTGGGATTTCTGATAGATTAAATTGTTCATTTCATACATCTTGTTCAAGCAAAAGAAGCAGTAATGTGTAAGTATATATTTTATTACAAGAACAGTAAAATACACCAGAAAGCTTCACTGAATCTCATGGTAATGACATCCAAAACCTGTTAACAGTCCTGAATGTTGTGATTAGATATCTTTGTAAAGCAGCACTGGAACTCGCATTAATGAGAGAACAACAAAGATCCCAATCTGGATGAAAAAAATGGTATTTTCCTCTGCACATGGGAGTTTAATGCAGATCCCTACAGCTTTATGTGAAGCCAGAAACCTTTTCCACACCGATTCTCAGGTGGACCAACTCGGCTGTCTTCTGGTCATCGGGTTCATCAAGCCGCCATCTTTACATGTGCTCGCATAAAGCCAGTAGTCCCAGTAGCAGTGATTACCTGGTACAGCAATAACACAGACTTGCAGCAGGTTTAAAAGGATTTTATTTTACAGTACGGGAGGAAGACTGGGTCAGACGGCCATCCTGGCTGTCTGCTCTCACCTTGGTCTCCTTTACCGTGGCCTCAGCACACGTTCGCAGATGAAGACAAATTAATAGACATACAGCTGAACCATTTTTCCTCATTTGCGGCTGCTGTCTACACAAGATTAAAGCTAAATGTCGAAAAAGGAACCTTAATGTTGTTATTCTCGCTGCGCTCATGTTGCTTAAACTTCACACCAGTACCTTTTGTTCTCATAATTTTCTCTGGGGTGAAAACTCACAGCTGCCCAGAGAACGTCCGCGGTGTCAGTGAATATGCCGCGTTTTCTTCTTGCTGTTGTTTTAGTTTTACAGTAGTCCTCTACATTTGCAGAGCTTTTTTTTTATCTATATTTGCAGTTTTTCCACTAGAATTTCTGTTTGTCTGTGCAGTATGTTTTTGTATATGCAGCACATTTGCACTAGAGCTGTAAGAAAATATCGATATATCGTTATATCGAACGATAAAAACGAGTTTTTAAGAGACAGTATATCGATATGCAAAACATTCGTATCGATCTTTTTATGATCATATTTTTACTGAGGCCGATTTTAATTTCTTAATTCACCTCGTACACAAAGATTGTTTTTAAAATAAAATGTTTTTTTTCTTTTGTAGAAAAGTAGACCCCCCTGTTCTAATTGAGTAAGTTGAGCATTTACTAGGCTGTGAATTTTCTTCTTATTAAATTTTAGTAAAGAAATATTGCAATTTATCGCCTTGTTTACAGCATCACAGTATATCGCAACATATTGTATCGCTATCCCTGTATTGTAATACACATCGTATCGCCAGATTCTTGCTGATACACACCCCTAATTTGCACCTGTTGGCAACCTGCAGATAATCTTTTCTGCAAGATATGCACCTGTTGTAATTTCACTGACAAGCACTTATCGAATCAATCGTGGTTTAAATGAATATGAATCTAATAGACTGTGTGACCCACATTGTAGAGGCAGCACTTATTAGTCTGTTTCTTTAGATGCACTAAATGAGGGTTAGTGTGTCAGCAGGGAAACCAATAGTCTATTCTGTCTGGCTGCATCTCAACTTCAGCTTCAGGTCTGCAGCAGGAATCTGAGGAATGTCTGATGTGTGAGAGAGACCATTGGAGCTGATCTCTTGCCCTTCTTTGGGCAGAAAACCAGGGACAGAGTTGTAGTGTTGGAACTGGCTGTGTTTGTGTGAGTAGTGTGCCTGTAAATCAGACAAACACTGAAATACTGATATTTTTATCACATCAGCTGCCTAATTTTGATCAGAAGTCACCTTCAAGCTTTTTTCCAGATGTGAGACCTGCTTCCTTAAAAGGTAATCAAGACCTTCAAGATGCTCCAAATCCTTAAGCTGTGGTAACAAATTGCTCTTTGAGATTTGTAGGTACCTACTTTAAACCCAGTGATTACACACTTGACTGCAAAGTGCATACTGAATGTCAAGGTCTGATGAACAAGAGCCACATGGTCTACAAATAGCAGAAAGACAAATCTGAGCTGAGATGTTACGTCTAAGAGAACCATAAACAGAATTAGGAGACAGAGATAACCACTAAATTAAAAAGTTTTATTTTTATAAAAGGGTTGCTAAGCAATCATCTGTGAGCATTATATAAAAACAGATTTAAATGTAGTTTTTTTTTCATACTCTTTGATGAGTGTTATCTTGTAGAGATGGCATCTTAAGCTACATCTTAAAAAGATAGAACTGTATACGTACAGATATCCGTTTGTTTTTAACTAATTCTCCATAGAGATAAGAGGAGCCAACGCTATGCCTGATTCCCTCTGAGGAGTCAGACTTCACAGTCTGAGACATTTATAGTGATACGGTCATGTTCTGACTTGTGTGTGTTTTTTATGCAGAGGGAGACTGTCTCTGCCCTCTTCCTATATTGTTTGGAGACGCTTTATCTCGGACGTGACATGTTTTTGGGTGTGTAATTGTTATCTATATACTAGTTTGTACCTATAATATGGGGACAATAGAAGTAGATTGTGGTAAGGGTTGCCATTCAGAATTCACTTGTTTTGGTTGAGGGTAAGTTGAGGGGCAAGAGAATACTTTGTGTTAATGGAGATCTCCCAAAGTCACTACAAACCAGAAGCGCATGTATGTGTGTGTGCTTTGGACTTGCCCTGCATCGCAACAACCAGGTCAGAATGGTGGAAATAGTATCCTGTGCTGGAATTGTTGTTGTTGACAGTTATAGTACATTCTCAATGTGTCTCTGAACAGTATATTTACATATCCTGAATTAGCCTACAGGGTGTGACAGGGACTGCTTGTTCTGTCTGAACTGAGGGTATGCACTGTAAATGGAGAATGGTGAGCACTGGGCCATCCAAAGAGCCTTATAGTCCACAGAAAGAAGCTGCAAGGGATTGGTAAATGGTTTTTCCCCAATGCCGTAAGCCTACCATTAGGATCTAATGGCCAGCTGGGGATGATTTCTGTTATAGTAAAAGTTTTATCTTCAGTTGTTCTGGAAATGCAGTAAATATCTTGTCATTAAACAAAAATGTTTTTAATAGCCAACTGTCAGGCAATGTCATGACCAGTACTCAGATGCAGGGTCGAAAGGGACTTCATTCAGGCAAAAGGGGAATTTTTCTACAACTGAACTTAATTATAAGAAAACACTAAACTACGATCAAATGGAAGCAAAAAAAAATCACTCTAAAAACTACGGAAATCTGCTCTAAGACATGAAACTACTAAAAACCACTCTGTCGAGGGAAATAACAATATTAATAGTAAAGACTAAGTTTCTAGGCTACTGTGACGTCACAAGAGGCTTGTAAGAACGCACAAGGACGAACACACTGGCACAAGACAATGGAAACGCAGACTATTTAAACATGTGAGGGTAATGGGACACAATCAGGTAATCGGACTGGTGACACAGGAGGAAGGGCAAGTGACCTGTAATGAGAGGAGAGTTCATCTTTCAAAATTAAACAGAAGTGGAGACAAAATACCAAAAAAAAAACCCTGCAGTGTGACGCATCACTATCATTCAGAGTAAAGCAATAAATACTTGCAATAAAGCATTTCTTTTTCTATAAACATGATTAAATGATACATTTCTTCACTCTCTTGTAATCGTCACTTTCAGAAAGGATTAAAATTTTAAACTCAATACTTTCAGAAGGTAGTTTGTGACTCCAGTTAAGACTGGATACATAAATCTTTCATTGCATTTAAATACAAATGAGTTAATCAGAGATGGTGAACCTTTGGGGAGGGCACAGTTCCCATTTTCCATTTGTTTGTAGCACTACTAGACTTTGGCAGATTTTCTCCCACCCCCAACCGAAGTTATTTCACCATTCATCTCGCATCCCGTCTCATCTCTGAGCATTGATGAGCCAGTAAAAGTCTGATGAGGTCATTTTGCGTGAGGAGGACTTACTTACTAACACACTTACCGTCTTACTAACTTACTTACTTACTCACATTCATTAAATGTAGGACCACATGTTTAAAATGTCTCTATGAGACTAATATGAATTTGGTGTTATACAAATAAAACTAAGTGGAGCAAACCTCAGTGTACTAAATGGATGACAGCCTGCTTCTGTTTAAGCAACAGATTGGTATTTAAATGTCAGAAATAAAATTATATTTAGTTATTTTTGTTGATGTTTGTGATTTGGAAGTGATTGAGTTAAATCATGTTATGTCATCTCAATCCATTTGAGGTGAATCAAAGTCGCATCATGAAATAAATTGTGATATAAAGTGATATAATATCCAATTGTTATCAAACTCGTGGTTTGAATTAGCATCATCTTTAGCTGTTCACATGATGCTACACGGGTTATATTGGCCAGAATGAGAATGGTGACGGTTTATGCTTCAGGTTCAAGTCTTAATATTAGATTAATATATATTTATTAAGGTTTCTGCTCGCTTTTGCAGTCATATGCACCTGATTTCTATCCATCCATCCTTTCTTTGACTTTTAAAAACCTCATCAAAACTTGAATGCAGCGACATTTCATTTTGTGCAGCCTACAAACCTGCTCCAGGAATTCAGCCCACAACTTTCTCTGGAGATGGCGAATGCTTTGTTGGAATGGAGAGAGGTTTTGTTTCAATGAGTTTATTCAGGTTCATTTACTGTGATGTGTTTTTACATTATACCTCTTGAACTGCAAACATGACACTGTGTTTGTCTGAAGATAGTAGATCCCAGACAGTGTAGGCAGCCAGAGGGGTTTCTGCTAACCTCCAGGCCACAAAGGTTTCAGACAGATAATCTGAAAAGGAAACTGTTGTAAACCGCTTTCCGCCCCTTGGATTGAATATACCAGGACTTTAACTGCTGGCCTCAGACAGCAAAGGGAAAGTGAGACTGTGACTCTGGTTGCAGTCTCTTGTGAAATCTGTTCTCAAACCACGAATGAAATTCTTCTCATAGCTTTGAAATGCAGAGAAGGAAAGCAGACTGCGGCTTGTGTGGACTGTAGAGATCGTCCCAGATCGGGTTTCATAAAAACATGCGGACAAGAAAAAGAATCAAATTAGTAATGAAGCATTAAATTCCACATTTTTATACTGTTTTTATGACTAAAAGTGGCTCTCGCTCTGTTTTAGCTGCATGCACTCCAGGAAAATGTGTGGTATTTGTACCAGCAGGAGATGTAAATAGCAGAGATCTGAGCATAGTGCCAGCTCTGGCATAAATAACTTCCAGGGGAATGGGCTGGACCTCACTTTAAAATGGCCAAAACGAAGGAAGTTCCACATGTCAAAACAGGAAGCGCAGACCTGTAGAGTCAGCTTTTCTACACCGAGTCCGAATTTCAGGCCTTCAACTTCCTGACGAGGGAAGTGGAAGGCCTGTTGAAGCGAGTTTGGAGCAGAACTCCAAACTCTCTTCCTCTTGGATTTTAGGGAACAGCAGCAGAGACAAAGAGGAAGTTCAATATTTATTTAGCATCTATATTCTAAGATACAATGCTGATGATGAGTAGTTTAAAGAAAAATGCAGCACATACAATAAAGTAACAGACTTATGAGTTAGTCACCAAGTAAAAATGACTATTAACTAGCTAATTAAGCTAACTTCACTGTTTGGCTTTGGTTACATGTTGTTGTTTTTTTATTTGGAATTAAATAATCCGGAATTTAATAATTGGCAGATTGATGTTAAGAGAAGGAAAGAGACCCTGATTTGTGCCAGCATACATATTATAATGCCAATAGCCATTTCAGTAATTTTCAGAGCATCCATGGGACATTTATGATCAGCCAGCGTATGTTTTTTTAAAAAACAAAAAAAGTGAGTTGGCCCTTTTTTCTGTCCTGACTGGACCCTGATTAATGCACACATGAGTTGTGTTTCCTTCAATGCAGTCTGCTGGACCTGATTCAGACCACTGATGAACACTTTCCATTTTTTACCAGTTTAAAAAGGACCTTTCTTAACCTCATGTGTTAATGAATGCACCCTTTCTTTCATTCACAAAATCCATTTTCTAAAATACAACAACAACCTGGGGTGATGCCCATTTTCACCTTAATAATCGATGCTGCCATCCTAGTGAGTTAGTTATTACATTTGCTTGTCCAGTAGGTCTTCGCTTGCGTGCTTAAAAAGCCTGCAGCTGGTGTAAATCGGGTTTCATCACACCTGGACTCAGTTCCATAACTTTGTTTTTAATTTTTTCGGTTTCAGTTTAAAGATTTTTTTATATAAAAGTGCCAATTTTTCAACACAAATGAGAAAAAAATGAACAGACTGAGAGTTTGGGCTCTGCAGTGTGAGGTTGGCCAGTGGAAGTGGATGTGTTGGTGTAGAAGGAATTAGCAACATTTTCCACTTATGATGGGAATAAACATTTTTCCCAATCTATCAGCATAGTTAGTGCCGGTTTCTGGCATTTGTTTGTAAATAACAGCTCAAAAGTTTTAAGGTGAAATCACTTCATGCCATACTTTGTTCATTTGCATCTGGTGATCAACATAATAAGGTTTAATAGGTTTTTTTTAGACTACAGTCCATGTCTAATTTCTGGACTGCGTTTGTGATTTTCAGAGGTGAAAGACTATGAACCAGCATTTGGATCTAAAGTGCGAGAGCACCCCTGTGTGGAGAGCATGAAGGACAATGTGCTGAGAGACAGAGGGAGACCTGAGATCCCCGACAGCTGGCTAAGCCATCAGGTCAGTCATGAAAATGATGCTTACTTGTTTTATACAGTTTTTAGCTGCTGGGTGTCAGGAAGTGGGGGTGAGGATAAAATGAAATGCCCCTAATGTCAAATTATTATAATGGTAGGGGAAATACTGCTATATTCAGTAGAATTAACATGTATTTGACTGCATGTGCGATTTTAGATTGTCTCAGGCAACAAACAGCACAGTGCAGAACACATTTTCTCTGCTCCACCTGGCTTTTTTCAGTGCTTTTATAAACCTGTAAAGCACTTTGTGCTATATTTTCTTGTATGTATGTGCTTCATAAGTAAAGTTTGGTTGATTAGTATATTGATGTAACCAAACATTCTTCAGTGGTATAAAGAAAAACTTCACACAAACATTGGTTCGGAAAAATCACTTAAAAGAAAAGTTTCAGCTAAAATGTGATGCATTAAAAATGATGCAGTTTCTTGTTAGCCCCCCTACTGGCCCCTTGATCAGATTCACCTTGCTAGTACTGGGTTACATCAATATTTTCCTCCAGAACTGCTTCAACTCTTGGTGTCATACATTCAACAAGGTGCTTTAAACTTTCCTCAGAGATTTTGCTCCATATTGACATGAAGCATCACACGGTTGCTGCACATCCATGATGTGAGTCTCTCGTTCCACCAAAGCAGCTCTGTAGGACGGAGATCGGGTGACTGTGGAGGCCATCGGAGGACAGTGAACTTATTGTCCTGATGAAGAAAGCAGGTGGAGATGATTTGAGCTTTGTGATATGATGCTTTATCCTGCTGGAAGTACACTGTGATCGTAAACAGATGGAAATGTCAGTAACGTTACTCAGGTAGGCTGTGGTGGCTGGACCATGTCATGTTGGAATCAAGAGGCTCAGTGATATCCCCACACCATTACACCAGCATCTGAACCAGTGGTCCAAGGCAGGATGGATCCATGTTTTCATGATGTTTCCAGCAGATTCTGATCCTACCATCTGAATATGGAGCTGAAATTCCATTTTTCTTTCTCCAGTTTTGATGAGCTTGTGTGATTTTCACACTTAAAGACCCCTAAACGACGAGTAATTCAGCATCTGTGTCGCATCTTATCTCTACTCTGAAATTTCCCCAGCAAAAAAATGTCACTCTGCTGATCCTTGTCACATTTCTATTGTCACCTTCTTTTGTTCTTTTCTTCTCAGCCTTGCATGAATCAGACATAGTGTGCATCCAAAATGGCCTGTGTTGTTAAACAGTTGCTGGCATGTGACACATATCTGTAAAATGCAGCTGTGGTGTGGATTCTCTGTTTTGAAACACTGCAGGGCAATGACGGCTCCAGGAATGTACATAATGATTGTCAATGTGTCATCAAACAAATGTAGAGCTTGAAGGCCAGAAAGCTACATTCTGTTACTTAGTGTGCATGAACCACAGCTTTTAAAATATTTAAAAACATTAGCAGAAAATTAGAATGCGGGAAAATGAACTCACACAAACCACAAGTGTTTGACACTTATTAGTTGCTTTGAATAAAAGTGTCTGTTAAATAGATGTGATACTAAGAAATATTCATGTGATCCTAAACAGAATTGGGAATTCTAAATGATACAAGTTGTGAAATTGGCATCTTTGGTTTCTTCTCCTTCTGCAGGGCATGATAGTGATCTGTTCTACCATCAAGGAATGCTGGGACCACGATCCAGAGGCCCGACTTACCGCCCACTGCGTGGCCGAACGCATCGCCGAGTTAGAGGAAGACCTGGACAAACTGTCGAGCCGCAGCTCTTCAGCGGAGAAGATCCTGGAGGAACTGAAAATCCCAATTACGGTGGAGATCCCAGAGCAGGAGGTGAAAATAAGCGAAATACAGAACATCATCGCTGTGGATTGTTCTGTGAGCGACAAGAAATGAGTGGCGGCGTCATGGTGGACTTGCAGAAAATGCCTTCCTGCAGGCATGTTTGTTCTTATTTGATGGGATTAAGTATGGCGATGTTGAGGAGCTGCGCTCTTGCCAGACTTTGAGCCAATTACAAGCGTCAGTAACATGTGACATCTTATTGCCGCCCTGTAAAAATAAGCTCTAGGTCATGCCACTTTTAACATGTAACTAAAGGTCATGACCAGCTGAAAAGCAAAACTCCAAAATGAACTGGAAACTTCTAAAGATGTGCTGAAACAGTTGGATTTTTCTCCAAACCAAAAGTCTTTATATGAGAAGTAAATAAGGCAATATGTATTAAACCAAAGTTGTTGGATGTGCACTTTAATGACACACTGATGTGTTGCAGATGCTTTATCATTTTCATGTTTATGTATCCTATGCCTTTGCCTGAAAGTGCCTTTATGTCTTCAAAAAGCAGACTCCATCCTTACCAGCAGCTTATTGTAGGATATAAGTGTCTGTGTGTGTGTTTGTGCCTGTATGAGATTACGGACGCTTATGCTGTTTGTACTCTCCTACGCGTTAACTTTTTTTGCTAGATAAGCATGTAGTACATACGGACAGTCTGTGCACATTTAAAATAAATCAGCCAAAAAAAGGAAAGTAAATCCTATTAAAGTCCTGTTGCTGGATGCAGAGACTAAAAAGACTTCAAAAGGATGCGTATTGCTTTGTCTGTATCAAAAAGCAGTTTACCAAAAATGTTTTATCTTGCCTTACAATATAGTGTGTCATATGTAAGATACTGTAAATCTTTTATGAATTAAAGATATTTCTGTATACTGATGCTGTTCTCAGTTATTACATCCACATACGAGTTTATGGTTATCGCCAGCGTTTGTCTGCCTGTCTGTCTGTCTGTCTGTCTGTCTGTCTGTGTACAACATAGCTAAAAAAAAAAAAGTTATGGACGGATTCTCATGAAATTTTCAGGACATATCCAGAATGGGAAGATGAACAAGTCATTCAATTTTGGAAGTGATCTGGATCCGTTAATGTTTTAAAAGAATCTTTAACATTGTGACATATTGCAGATGACGCCTCCTACAGGCCGTTTCTGTCTGCTGTTTTTCACTCTGACAAAGATCATGTGTGACTGAATAATATTTTGGGATGTGAGCCACAATAATACTCTGTTACACCGTCATTTCCCTTAGACTGTATGATGACATCTCAGGAGTAGTATAATGTACATGATAATGTGCATTACACACTGTTGTTTTGTTTCTCATGAACTTGAGTAAGAACACTGAACAGTGTTACTCTGCAGACTCATGCAAGAATCTATTAAATGAAGGTTCCTCCTCTTTTGTTTTCCAAAATCTCTTCACCTCAATTTCTGCTCTAGGGTTAGGCGGTAGTTAGGGGGTAATGTATTTCTATTTCTACAGGTACCCAAAAGGTGCTGCCAGTGGTTTTTGGCCCCCATGAAAAGAAGCAAGTCCCCCTCCCTCCACAAAAAAATCCAATGTCATAATACATAAATGATTTATTTTAATGATAATTAGAGCATCATACCTGTGTTTGTACAAAGACAAACTACACTTTAGTCTACTTGGTTGGGCAGCTCTAAAAATAGAAGGAAGTTAAGTCAGATCAGTCCTGAGAGACGTCTGATTGGCTGCTGTTGTTGTGTCTGTTCAGATTATCTGTGAGTTTTTTAAACAGAGCATCTTTATAATCTTTTGCCTGCCTTGATTGTCCAACTAAAACAACAGTGAAATGAGTACATGTATCTTAGGAGAATATCTGTGCGTCCAGGTGACTATTACTGTGCATAATTATTAGACAACAAAAAAAAATTATATATCCATTTTACTTATTTATTTTTACCAGGGAAACCAATATAAAAACTCAAAATTTCTACCATTCAAAAACAAAACAAACACAAATCAGTGACCAATATAACCACCCTTCTTTGTGAGGACACTCAAAAACCTGCCATCCATAGAGTCTCTCAGTGTCTTGATCTGTTCACGATCAACATTGCGTGCGGCAGCAACCACAGCCTCCCAGTCACTGTTCAGAGAGGTGTACTGGTTTCCCTCCATGTAGATCTCGCATTTTATGACCACAACATTTAAAGACCACTTTATGCAACTTTACAACTCCAAGCTGTCCTGGTTGCAAAGACTCCACGTTTATAACAGACACTAGATTCTGTTGTAAACAAGATAAAGACTCATTTCCCGTCTCAACATTCTCCATGATGAGAAGGACACAACTCTGTCAGGCTTACAAAGGTCAGAATGACATTAACTTAGGGACATGATGGTCAGAGCTTTCGGACAGATATTAATTAAGAATAATGTAATAAAGCTGGGATATGAAATGGCCACAAGAGTATGTTAATCATTCAGTCCTTGCACTGTATCTAATAAGGTTCCTGCCAAAAGTAGCTAAACTGGGTTAAAATGATTTAAGTTTACATGAGTGACCTGGAAGTGGCGAACAGCAAACGGACAGGAAAAAAGTTGGACATTAGACATGTTTTTTAAGCTTGTCGGTCTTAACTTCCCCTGGTTTACATGTCATTTCACTGATTTTATTTTCTTCACACTGTGGAGTTTGATATGATACTGTGTGATGTTATTTAAATATCCTGTTGTTTCTAGTTTTCACAGTGTTTCATGAGAAATCAGTACGAAGCGTGGAGTCTTTGCAACCAGGACAGCGTGGAGTTGTAAGTTTGGAAAATTGCATAAAGTGGTTTTAAATCTTGCTGTTTTCATTTTGAACCTATTGAAAATGGCCGAGCAGATCCAAATAAAAAGCTAACTTACTCCTTGTACTGCATCAGTGGGTTATGTGAGCTTTGCATAGAGATGGGATTATTATTTCAGCTCTCTCTGCAGTCTAAAAAATGCAGACCAACAACTTTTGACACTTTGGAGAAAGATTTTTCTGTGAATGTTACATCCTTGTTGTTTGGGCATGTTTGTGCATTCTCATCACTAAAACATCCTGGTGGAAGTGTGTGGAGTTGACATGCCCGGCTCCAGCCACACTCCTCCAGTCACTCCCTGTTGGACATTGACCATGACGATGATCACATTCTCCTGCTGGTTCCCTCCCCTGGCTCCGACTCACCTGTCTCCCTGAATTCTCCTCAGCTCCACTAACTGATTCTGATCTCTGCTATCCTCCTGGACTCCTCAGCATACATCTCAGGTCTGCCCTCATCCCGTCATCTAAATATAACCTGTTAACCTTCTGTCTGTCTCTGGAGTCCATTCATTACTGGAGTCATGTCAGCTCACACTGTTACACACAATTTATAGACATATTTATTTTTCCACGTGTGTCCCCTTCAACCCTGCAGGGTGAAGAATTTGGGGTATTTAACCAACGCAGACAGGCTTATGTGCAGTCTTCCAAAAGAACCTGGTGGTGTCTAGTCTCCAGACAGTATAGTTCATGACTGCATCATCTTCTAAAGTTAACTGGAGGGGAAATTTATCTCAGTAAAGATGTTCTTAATTATTTTTAACCCTTTTTTACGCTTCTCAAAGAAGTTCCTGGTCTCTGACTCTTTTCTTCTTTGAGTACGAGCCAATAACAAGAATAAACTTTTTCTCATACATATATAATAGCAGCTACAAAGTACAACCTGGACATGTGGTTTGCAAAGCACCAGTGTAGAGTGTAATATGTTCTGCAGACCATCAAAGATCGCAATATATTCTCATTAAACTCCCAGACATGTATTTAATAGATTCAAAGCCTTCCTTTTAGTCTTGATTTAGCACTCTCCATGTGTGAATGGCTCATCTAGGAGACCAGTTAAAGCTCGGTTTGAATAGAGCCTGAGCAACAAACTTCCTTTTTCAGAGTCTGTTCTCCCCAAAAATACTTTCCTCATTCAGCCCATGACTAACAACTGATATGCTTCCTACAGACAGAGGTTATAGATATCTGTTTGTAGATATGTTTCTGAGCTCTGTTGCCTCATTGCTGAAAAAAAAATGTTTTTTTTTATCAACTAACCCTAGTTGATGCTTATAATTCTGCATGTGGATTTATTCCCGAAGAACCCATTGATGAATCACAGAAAAGGCTTGTAAAAAACGCCTTCCAGTTTATGGTTCTGAAACTGCTGGATGAAGATTTGATCGAAAGGAGCATGTTTGGAATTTACACTGTTGACTCTGGAAAACAGGCGTGTTTGGGTCAGGACAGACAGTTTTAGCATAAATAGAGGAAGCTCCATGTTTAATGAAGTAATCTTGCTGTCAGACACACAAGTATCTCTGAGCGAAATTGCAGACAAACCCAGGGAAAAGACATAAATAAATTCCAAACCAGCTAGAGAACTTAGAGCTTGTAAAAGAAGAAGGGAAAACAATATAATGATGAGGAGATTGTTGAAAACTTGTATTTTACTGAGTTTAATACACAAAAAAAAGAAGGCAAGCAAATGTGACGAACAGTGCAGAAGCAGAGACTGCAAGGAAGGAGGTGGAGGAGAAACATGCAAAAGAGGGAGAAAAGTGTTGATTCACTGATCAGGAGGGAATTCTTCAGAGCAAGGAAGAAGAAAGAAAAAGGAAGCAACAGGTACTGAACCAGGACAGGAATTAAGTGCTTCATCAGTTCAGATAAATAGCAAAGCCAACACACCGAGTTCTCATTTAATCCCAGAGATACAGAACACACCAAGCTTTCAGCCAAGCAACACTCTCCTGTTCCTTCCAAACCTGTTGTGAAGTGGCGCTATAAATGTATTGAAATGAAAAAACTTTATTAAAGCTGAATTTAAAGTAAAAAATGGATAAAGAATCAATAAACAAAAGAATAAGGATTTTCATTCACATTGTAATACTAATAAAAGAAGGCTTCTGCAGGTATCCTCCCATTCACACCCTCATACCCTCCCATTACAGAAGGAATGAACGGCTGTCACTGAAACAAATTGAAATGGACAAAACTAATATTAAATAACAATTTAATGAAAATCGTGACTTTGTAGTTATTTGAGTGACTTTTATGAATTCATCCTCTTATTTAAAGGAAGGGGGTTAAAAAAAGTAACTCAAGTCATTGGAAGTGAAAGTGCCACCTGGGACCACCGGGGGCAACCTCCAGCTGTTAGATACACATGTTCATACAAAGAAAAGTCAGAGCTTCGCAAAGCTTGTCGATTTCAGTTTTTAAAAAGTTTCCATATCTCATTTGTTGATACTCACTGAGTTAGACCAAACCAGATGCAGTACCGGGCGGCTGTAGCTCAGGAGGAAGAGCAGTCGTCTTTCAACCGGAAAGTTGTGAGGTTGATTCCAGGCTTTGCCTGACTGCATGTCGAAGTGTCCTTGGGCAAGACACTGAACCCTAAGCTGCCCCCGATGTGCCTATCGGGGTGTGAGTGAGTGTGTGTGTGAATGGGTAAATGTGAACTCTGTAGTGTAAAGCAGCAACATGACTGGAAAAGCGCTATATAAGTACAAGTCCATTTACCATTACCAAGTAGAGATTCAGTAGAAATGTAGTAGTTTTATGGGGATAAACTATTCTGTTATTGTACGTATAGTTCATTTTTACTTATATGCCCAAAGCAGCTGATATTAAAAAATGATTGAACCTCTGACTTGGAACACTGAGAGGAAACGTTTTTGTACGGATCCTCTCACACTAAAGCCCACCACACCACAAAGCACAAAGGCTTTAATGTAAGGACGCCAGACAATAACCATGCAGGTTGAGCAGGCCTGGCACCCAATGCAGAAGACCCCCACGAGGAAAACACTGGAATTCATAACATCTAAAACAGTTTAAACCAAAACTAAGACAAAAAAAACCCAACAAAGTAAAAGTACATATAATAATTCTTAAGAATAAATAAACTTTGATGACAAAAAAAGCAAACTACAAGATGAAATGATCTAGAAGCTAAATGCAACATGACCAAAGCAATATCCTTTTGATTTAAGCGATAAATAATACTACTCTGATAGGATGAACAAATCCCACATGTAGCTACGGCTTTATCTCTATGGCTTTATATTGAGTCCATAACCCAAATGTATCAGGTGAAACATGCAGTATCATAGATATTTTGCCTCATGTAGATGTAGAAACCTGTTGTCCACCCTGAGATACTGCTCTCCTGCCCCCTGCTGGATACCAGAAGGCAGAAGATTACACTGCAATCATTTCGACCTGTCACATGATCAGAAATAGTAAATACACCAAAAAAATTAAATAGTTGAACGATTTTCAGACTTTGTTAAAGGGTTAAATTAAAACTTCAGGTTTGGACTTTTCTGCTCAGTTGTTTTACGTCTGGGCATTAAAAGGATCATCACATCCATTCACTATGTTCTTCAGGAGTTTATTTTATTCCCACATCCGCAGAAACACCTTCTGATTATAAAGGGTATTAAAATTCTGCTTACATGCGTGAAAACATTTGTCAGTCCAGACTGGTTACATTCAATGAGTCAGATGTCCGATTATTATTGATGTTATTGATCGTTATTATTGCGGAACCATCTGGAATCTTTAACTCAGACAGAATAAACCCAATAGAAGACCCACCACTGTTTGTCTCCTGCAGAATTTATCTTGATTAATCAGAGGAACACTTAGTTGTATCTAACATTATTATGGGCTGCACAGTGGCGCAGTGGTTGGTGTCGTAGCCTCACAGCAAGAAGGTTGCTGGTTCGAACATCAGCGCAGGCAGTAGCCTCCCTGTGTGTTTGTATGTTCTCCTTGTGTTAGCGTGGGGTTTCACTGGGTCCTCCTGCTTCCTCCATCTGTCTCAAACCTTTACCAGGTTTACCTAATGGTGTGGTGGACATAGTGGAGAGATGTCAAGCAAGCTTTTGTGGTATATTATTATTATTATTATTAAATCATAAGTCCTTTCTGCGTGTGATGGACAGGCGACCTGTCCAGATGTACCTCCCTCTAGACGGCTAATTGCTGAGCAGATGTGCGTATTTCTGGTCCAGATAGTTGGAATCCTGTACTGCAGCTGTTCCCACCAGTCACTAAACCAGCTGAATTTAATAAACACGGATCTTCTGCAAGGTAAATGGGCCCGTTAGCAGAAAGAACCTGTTCTGAATGTACAGGAAGATCCAAAAACATGGCAGGACTTTTATTTTCTGCACTTGGATTGTACATGTCTGTTACTGGGATAGACTCAGGAGTACAGAAAACATGAAAGTGCTTCATGGTTGCCCATGTAACACCATCACTAACTAGCATGAGCAGCAGAGGGGAGAATTTGGGCTGTGGGCATGAAAAAGGGTTACAAGTCGATAGCAGAATAATCTGTATTAATATTAATAATTGGAGCAAATGGTCTTCTTCACTTTTTTTTACCTTTCCGCTTTGCTTAAGCAGGAGTGAAGAAAAGACACCTTAGTTTGTGTCCTGTGCAAAATGTGGACTGCTGGATGAACACATGCTGCGACTTTAATCGGGCACATTTTTGTGGGTTTGCTGGGTTTTGATCTGGACATAACTGTCACTTTTCTGCTCCCGGGAAACACATTTAAAAATCCCTCTGGAACTTATTTCTATGATAAAGACTAATATATCTTCAAATCAACACATAAATGCTTAACCACAGTCAGAAGAGTTTGCTTTTATTCACAATGTATAAAACAATAGTTTCACAAATACAATATGAATCAGAAAAAATTTAATACTGTGTTCTGTAGCTGCAGGATAAATCACTGCAGTGTCTGAACGTTTGCACTGCACATTGCAAACCTCTTTCTCCAACCACTTCCTAAAAATCACTTCCCACTTTCCAGAACTGTATCCACAAATATATTCAGAGGCATTAGATGCCACATTATTCATCAGCTTATATGCAGCAACTTGTTAAACATTGGACAGATTTTTAAAGCATTTCAAATGAGATGCATTGTGTCATTCAAGACAAATCCAACAATGGGAAATTATGAGCATATATCTGTAAATCATATCCAAAGTTTCGCCCCAACCCCCCACCGAAGAAGCCCTGATAACATGGATGCTCCATGCTGACCGTTATGGTAGGAAAAGCATCAGCTGATTCTCACAAGTCCTTTCCCAGGTTGTGTATCTCATCCAGGACAAAATCCATGTCCTCCGTGCAGACCTCCGGGCTGATAACAACCATCCTGAAGAAGTTCGGCTTGTCCCCATGAGGCTGGTATCCCACCATCATGCTGCCAGTCTTCATCATGCGCTCTTTGATAGCAGGGGCAACCTGCAAGCAGACAGATGATAAGACTAGACTTGCTTCACCACAATCAGGATTCAGTATATCTTCCTTTGATCCTACAAAACCCAACATTTCATATTTGATACGTACAGTTTCTGATAGATTTTGCACCACTTGATGGTGAAAACTTTATTCAAAACCCAGTTTACCACCATATGACACTGGTCTCCTGCCCCCCCAGTTAAGACCACAAAGCAGAAGATTACAATGGAATGATTTCGACCAATCAATAAATAGCAAAAATAAGACAAAAAAAGATATTTTTTGTTAAAGAGTTAAATAAAAATCTCACATTGTAAAAAACTTTTCAGCCCAGTTGTACTTAAGGTTACAGTTAGGGATTGTCTAGCCGGACATCCCATGATGCACTGAGGTCTTCCAATTATTATCTCTGCTGTTTATTTTCCATGTATTGGACAAAACTGGCATCATTAACCTATTTCTGCAGGTCTTATTTCTCATTTCCTTCTTTTTCTGCAGTTCTTACTTACTGTTTTCCTCTATCTGCAGGTCTTTTTGAATAGCAGCATCAATGTATATTTATCTGTCTTTGCTGTCCTCTCTGACCCCAGCGAGTCAAGGCAGATGGCTGCTTTACCTGAATTGGGTTCTGCCGGAGGTTTTGCCTCCAGGTTACAAGTGAGTTTTCCTTCCCACTATCGCCTCATGCAGCTCAGTATGGGAGATTAGATCGAAGTCCAGATTCAATGTAATCTTATTGGTTCCCTATATAAGGCTATTTTTATGAATTGGCCAATCTCTGTGAACCGCCTTGAGACAACATTGTCATGAAACGCCGCTATACAAATAAAAGTTGAATTGAATGGAATTGAATTGAATAGGTGGGGTATTAAAGGTCAATAACTTACCTTGTGCAACTTTTTCCAGAGCTCAGGCCCTTCTGGAAGATTTCGCAGGCTTGGTGGGATGTACCAGAAACAAATGTTTGCATATTCAGGCTACAGAGGAGAAGAAAACCGATAGTTTAGGATGAATTTAAAGTCTAATAAACACATAGCAGTCTGTTGCTGCTAAACAGGCAGGATGAGATGGTGTTACCTCCATCACCAGACGGAAACCTTCCCTTTTCTGGATTTCTTGAGCAAGATACCTGCAAATAGAAAAACATTTGCAGTCAAAAAAATGACAAGACAGTGGAGAAGAAAAAACACCTTTAACTGGAAAATCTCCATCTTTTCAGTGGCTTTAACGGCTCTCTCCTCAGACTGACCTGGCCATGGCCAAGGCTCTGTCCACCCTCTGCTCCAGCTCTCTGCTTCCCAAAGCCTTCCACATGAGCCAGAACTTGAATGCGTCCGGCTTCCTGCTGCACTGAATGGACTTGTCCCCGGTGTCGTAGCTCGTGTCGTAGAACTTATCCTGCTGGAAGAGGTAGGAGGCCTTTGCGGAGTGGCAGCGCTGCAGGAGACTCTGACGAGGCAGAACGACAGAAGTTCATTGCAAAAATTTAAAGCATTCAGGATCGTCTAACTTGTTGCCTTAAAAAGATATATGAGAAAAAAAAGTCTCATCCACTTCAAGTAAACCTAATATAATGCAAAGACTGCTGTGGGCTTAGCATAGGGCATTATGGGTAAATACAACCAACAAATGTGGAAAACAGCTGGAAGAAATGTCTTGCGACATTCATGGTAAAAGCTCTAATAGACTGCTTGGATCTAAAGCCGACAGAAGTCTTGCATTAACCAACAGATGGATGCGGCCTCGCTTCTGCCAGGAGGGAATACACTTTTCTACATTTCCTTTATTTTTGTCTTAGTGAAGGAAAAGTCGGTCTGGAAGAGTGTTGCAACTTCACTCTGAGTCTACCTGACTGCGAGGTGTGAATGCAACGTTTAGCTGCTGTATAGTAACAGAACAGCAATGTGACAGCAGGCTTATGTCCTCTGAGGTCCTCAGGTGTCCAAAGACACCAGCAACATGAACATGAAGCTTATTACTGAGAAACAATGCTGTGGCTCCTTTTATTTATTCTGAACATATGACTGGGGTTTAACAGGTTCAACCAGAAGGGAAGAGTACTCGTACATGTTCTTTGCTTTTATTTGACACAAGTTTATTCATTATTTCATGTTCTGCACCGCTTAGTCCAGTTTAGGGTTGTGGGGAAGCTTGAATCTATCCCAGCAATTGGCAGGAAGGAGGCAGGCACACCTGGACAGGTCTCCAGTCCATCACAGGCCCAGACACACAGGTTAAAAAATAAAAATGGTTAAATGACTGAACTTTAAGTGTTTCCCGATCGAAACAAACATGTTTTGGCACCTGGTTGATCAGCGTATTGCACAGTGCTTTGAATACGACCACCATCAAACCAATGGAGTCATTCTAATGAAAGAGTCCATGATGTGCTAAAGTCTGAGTTCAGAGCAGGACTGTCCAGCTCCGGGACCCGAGTGCCACATTCAGGTTTTAAATGTCTCCCTGCTCCAACGCACCTGGCTCAGCTTAATAATGAAGTCAATGTTCAAACCATCAGGGGCTGTTGGAGCTGTTTAATGGTGTGTTGGGACAGGGAAACACTGAAAACCTGCAGGACAATGATTTTCCAGAACCAACTTAAGAGGTTTAGATTCTCATTGTGCCGGTTTTATAAGTACAAAGCATTAAAAAAATAGAAAAAAAACACTACTTCCTCATACTGACTACATGACCTCTCACCCTGCATTTTCTTGTTTGCATGAAGGCTTCTACACCAATCAATCTTTCACAATGTCAGGGTGGTGAATGAGCTCTGTGGGAGGTTAATGGGATTTCTCTAATGGATGAACCCTCCAATGGTTCATTCTGTGTTGTAGGGTTGTCCAAGCAGAAGTCGACATGTTGCTGTAGATAATTAATGACAGACTAATCTGCTGAAGTTGCTTTAGTCAGACAAAATATTGCTTTATGTTTTTTTTTTCCAAACCTTTTTCTTATATTCAAATAAGCATATTGTTGCTGGAACAGACTCCTGAACTTACACATATGACATGGAAGAGGATAATCGACTCATTCATATCTGAGAAGGTTTGCTGTAACATAAAAAACTACTTGTGCAAAGCCAGACAGTTAATAAGTTGCTATTTTCAGTGACGTAGTGAGTGAGCTTTTCTTACCGTTTTGTCTCTGACCAGAAACGCTGAGCACTGCAGACAGGCCATCAGCATCTTGTGAGGGTTCCAGGCAACCGAGTTGACCCTTAGAGCCGCAGAGACACGGCAGAGAGTTAGCATCAGTGGGAACATCTCATCATCCTTTGCTTCAGTCACAGTGATTGCTGGCCACCCTGCTTACCTCTGGATTCCCTTTAACAAATGTCTGTGCTTCTTAGACATGAGGGCGGCTCCTCCCCAACACGCCTGGACACATAAGAGAGAAGATACTGATGATGTATGCTAAAGGTGAGATGCGTTTCATAAAGTGATTCATTATTAAACTGACGTCCACATGAAGCCACAGGCAGTGCTTCTCACAGATGTCTGCAATTTCCTCAATGGGATCAAACGCTCCAAGTACTGTGGTTCCAGCTGTGACGTTTACCATGAAGGGAACTGCCCCCTGAACACAAACATGCACACTTCATGGGATTTTTCTGGAAAATTTGGACTCTTTTATTGCAATAAGAATAAATCAAACTGAATATAACTCCTCACCTCGCTTTTTGCTGACTGTATTTTCTCTTCAAGAACAGCAGGGATCATCTTTCCACTAATTAGAACAAAACCATTTAGCATTCAGTTTGGGGTAAAGTAGCAAATAAATAATCTGAAATCACCATCTGAGCGGTCCCAATTTCAAACCCGTACAACGTAGGACAGAGTTGTAACTTGCATGCTAGGTTACCTGGTATCAGACGGCACCATCTGGACATTCCTTGTGCCGATTCCAAGTAAGGCTGCTGCTTTGGAAATGGAGTAATGACTCTGAAAGAGATCAAACATGAATCCCTTAATAACCAAATTATTCACACAGAGTCAGCCTGACCTATGTGCACCTTCATCCTTTATCGTGACACTTATTTCTTGACCTGATAATTATACGTCTCATCTTTCTTCTGTTTTTTTTTTCTTATAGAAGTTAATTTAGATGATTAGTTATTTGTTTAACATTTATCTTGCTGGAAAAACATTAAGAGCATATTCTTATTTACAATGTCTGGTTGATTGAGGGGATGGAAGTAAAGATGGGACACACCGTTTGGACTGTCAAGTTCTCATTAAAAGGCTTTTGCCTGGAAAAACCTGCATGTTCAGGACTTATGAAAATGATAGAAATGATTCAAATCTATAATTACTGCATATTTAAGTCAGAGAAGATCACCTGAGACCTACAAGATGAGAGGTGCTGAAGGCAGGATGTAATCTAGAAAATATGGTGTGGAAATCTCAGGGTTTTTTAGATAATTACAACATGTTACCATACAAATCCACTATATTAAAGAAAAAGTGAAAAACATTAAAAAGTGCATCATTACAAGCTAACGCAGAGCAACAGCTCATGCAGTTTAGACATTTGTTATGTGACGTGATAAGGATGCAGAACATGTCTAGTATATTTCAGGACTGCAGCATATGTCTGACGGTGGGCTTTGTCTTCGTCCATACTCACACCTACGGTATATATTAAAGTGTTTTGCTCTTGTGAGCTGCAGATACAGCAGGAGGGAGCAGCTCTGGTCCCAAAGAGCTGCACTCCTGTTAGTGTTGTGAGTTTTCCTGTTGCATCACACCAGACTCATATCAATGGGTAATTAATAGACTGATGTCAACCCCTGCGCTACACAAATCAAATGAAACTGAGTTTTGAAGTGTTTTTGCAGTGGTATTTAACGAACACCTCATGCAGTGAACAACTCACATCCTGTGATGTGAATATGACCAGTCGAGGAGCTGCAGATTGGCCGAGCTCTTTGATGCTGGGACAGTGGCGGTACCTGGCCAAGTTCACGGCATACATGTTGGACATTGACCCACCTTAAAGAAAAACACACAAAAAGAAAAAAAACTCCTTATTGTGAAAATATCATTCTCTTAGACGGAGCAACGCAGCTCGCCATCTTAGCGTGGTGGCCCCTGGCAACACTACAGAGGAAACATGGTAAAATCATGTTTGTGGTCAGTTGCACATCTAAATTTTTTAAAAAACAAGCAATTCAAGACCAAGTACCATCGTATACCGTTAAGTCAGGAAAGATAAGCGGCTGAGCGCCGTTAACAGATGCCGAATACGATCTGACGTAATGGTGATGGTTAAAAAGTAGTGGCAACCAAAGTCCAACTATACCTACATCTGTGGCCTTTATTTTACATCCGGTAAGTGCATATTCATTAATATTCTATACATAATTATATATTAACTTAATAATAACATTAGGACTGCAAAGAACCCAAGACCTCTTAATTATAACGAGTCAGACCGGCCGTATTTAGGCTGTTAGCTAACAGTTAGCGGTTACATTCAGAGCACCATAAACAATGAACATGATTGTCTTTTAACCTCACTTCTTCAGTTATTTTTAAAAAATCTGGCATTGCATCTTAAATGAACTCTGATCGAGTAATTCCACTTTTGGCTCGCTATTGGATATTTCAACCATATACTCTCTGGAAGACTTTAAGGACGTTTTTCCAGCCCCACTTCCAACGGAAGCTTTTAGCCGTAACAACCATGAAGGAAAAATAATGAACAGTTTCTCTTTTTAACATAAAACATATCTTGTTATATTGAAACAGATTTTTGATGTAATGAGAAATTAATCTCGTTAATATAATGAGATTTAATCTCGTTATATTAAGAAACTTTGACGAGAAGGTTTCTCGCTATAAAGAGACATGTTTCTCATTAAAAACAATGTTAATATAATTATATTTCCTCATCTAAGTGACACAATTATCTCGTTATAACTTGATATTTTTAACCGTAACATTGTTTCTCGATGAACTTTTGATCCTGGTCCGGAACAGCAAGAAGATAAGTCGAAATCTGTCGGAGGAACTCATTTCCATACAGGAAAAAAAATAACTCATTATATTAACCTCCTTGAAACTAGGGATAGGGTTACACATCTCGTTATAATCAGAAACCATCTTGTTAAAGTTTCTCGATATAATGAGATTAATATCTTGTTATATCAAGAAACTGTGACGTTATAATGAGATATGTTTTTCATTAAAATGAGAAACTGGTTCAATAGTTTTTAATTGTTATGACGGCCAAACGCTTCCGTAACGTCCTTATCGTGTGATTTCATTTGCTGGTACATGAAATATATGGAATAAGTAAATCCAAATTTAGGGAATTTAAACCAACCTACAGTGAACCAAACACATATAACTGAATGAGACTAATGAGTTGTTTGCCCCTAGACAAAGATGGCGCCTTTGGTTTCCATGGCAAATACGTCATCGTGACGACATGTCGTTTAACAGAATGTCAAAAAACTATAGTTTTATGACATGGCCAAATTTATGAGTACTATTTATTTGTCAGACACTGTATGCCAGGGATTTCCAAATTCTGTCTTCGATATTGTGTCCTGTAGGTATTTAAAGTTTTCTGACTGAAACACTTTAACAAATTGAAGTGATCGCCACAGTTTGTTGACAAGTCCTGCACTTGTTCATTTGAATCAAGTGTGTTGCTGCAGGGAAGCATGGAATACCTGCAGGGTAGCGGCCCTAGAGGTCGGGGTTTGGAGATCCTTGCTGTATGCAAACGGGTTAAATGGACAAACCGGTTACCTGCAGCACAACTCCGCAACACACTCTCCAACAGCTGCAGCATTTCTCCTGAATGTTTAGCTAGACTGTAGCACAGATGTCTGTACATGTCTGACTGTAGCTTTCTGACGCTGATAAGGAAATTACACACTACTTTAATAGTAGTAGTGTGAATAACTTTATTTTGTTGCACCTGGATTGAAGATGCCATCTCCATCTTCCCATCCAACAATCTCTATCATCTTCTTCAGCACAGCATCCTCCATCAGGGTGAAGACTGGAGCCACCTCATATGTATACCTGATGAAATGCACACAGGAGCAACCTTACATCAACATAATGCAGATGAATATTTATTGGAATATATATCCAATTATTGCTACTTACAGACTTGTTTTGATGGCTTCAATGATGAAACTCGCCACCATGGAGTGTTGCTCCATCCCAGCATACAGCTGGTTGAAGAACCTAGGATGGCCTGAAAATAAAACACAGCTGAATGACAAAGAGGAAAAGACACATTCACGTCAAAGTCTTGAAATATTCATCTGTTCTTATCTATATATATATATATAAATAACACTAAATTGCTTTTCTGTCTGTTTTCTGTTTCTGTTAAGCAATAATAATATTGTAATGTTTGCCACGAGGCTGCAACATCTGGAAATACCATATATGCTCATTAGAAACAGTCTTTCTGTGACAGCTTCTGATTTTCATGTGCAAAAGGGACACTTCCTATGTGTAATATGGTTTGAATGTTGCAAAAGTACAACTTTTACATCATGGGCCTTTGTCATAAAGGAATATTGGAAAAATAGGTAAAGTTACTGAAACAAAAAAGAAAAAAAAGAAAAACTAAATGTGTAAATGCAAAACATATACTAAAAACTACAAAGCTTCACGGTGAGAATGGTCTGACATAACCTGGAATTATATAAGCGATAAGTGAAAAAGTAACAGCAGGAAGTAAAAAAGACAGATAGATGATAGATAGCTACTTTATTCACACCTGATGAGTAAAGAACATCTAAAGAACAATATAAACAACAGACATAAAATATTTGGAAAAGAGTCTTTTATCAACATATTTTAACAACTCTGCAAATGCTGAAAATAACTCAAATGACAGCAGAGAGATTTTCATCAATGTAAAAACTCAATAACCAGAACTGCAAACGTATGCACTGAACTTAGAATAAACTCCTACTGACAGATCAGCTGGTTTCTGTTCTGAAACTTTCAATAAAAAGACAGGTTTTAATAATTTTGTGCCGGACTGATTCACTCTGAGATTATATCTGATTGAAGATGATTGCCAGAGCTGGTTGGAGGAAAAGCTTTCATTAGACATTTTCCCACAAGGGTAAGCAGCAAATCTTTTGAAAACAGAATTTCTGCAACATTTCCTTACTAAAATAAAATAATTAATGGTGTACCTCTGGTTACAAAAATGAAGACATTATATGAGAAATGTACTCTGTTTTCTGTATGAAATGGTCATATATGTAATAAAATACAGGGTCTATGAATGTCCAGGTCTAAATTAAACTGGTCAAATGAAAGACAGAAGATTCCTAATAAGGGTGTGTGTGTGTGTGTGTGTGTGTGTGTGTGTGTGGGAGAGAGAATGACACTGGTGAGATTCAGACCATGATACTGGTTGAGGTTCGGACCATTACACTGTTTGAGGTTCAGACCATAACACTGATTGAGGTTCAGACCATGACACTGGTTGAGGTTCAGACCATAACACTGATTGAGGTTCAAACCATTACACTGGTTGAGGTTCGAACCATAACACTGGTTGAGGTTCACACAGTGACACTGGTTGAGGTTCAGACCATGACACTGATTGAGGTTCAGACAATGACACTGGTTGAGGTTCAAACCATTACACTGGTTGAGGATCAAACCATTACACTGGTTGAGGTTCGAACCATGATACTGGTTGAGGTTCGAACCATAACACTGGTTGAGGTTCACACCATGACACTGGTTGAGGTTCAGACCATGACACTGGTTGAGGTTCAGACCATGATACTGGTTGAGGTTCAGACCATGACACTGGTTGAGGTTCAGACCATGACACTGGTTGAGGTTCAGACCATGGCACTGATTGAGGTTCAGACCATGATACTGGTTGAGGTTCGGACCATTACTCTGATTGAGGTTCAGACCATGACACTGGTTGATGTTCGGACAATTACACTGATTGAGGTTCAGACCATGACACTGGTTGAGGTTCGGACCATGACACTGGTTGAGGTTCAGACCATGACACTGGTTGAGGTTCGGACCATGACACTGGTTGAGGTTCAGACCATGACACTGGTTGAG
>JBAMHX010000007.1:27519658-27537446 GCA_037177515.1 Pseudomugil tenellus | reverse complement strand
GTGTGTTGGATATGGGTTGCATCTAAAAGTTGCAGGATGGTAGATCTCGAGGACCGAACTTGGAGACCCCTGTTCTATAGTGATTATATTTCAGGACCAAAATATTCTTTTAAATTTGAAATTAGTAAGGATAATAAATGTTTTTAATTTTTTTTATGCAATTCTGCCAAAGACTCTTAATCGGGGTGCCTGGCTCTGGTCCTCGAGGGCCACAATCCTGCTGGTTTTCCTTGTATCTCGGATCCAACACAACTGACTCAAATTAATCAGTTATTATGCAGAACTTCTTTGGCTTTTGTGTCCATATAATGGAAACCAGGTGCGTTGGAACAGGATACACCAAAAATCTGCAGGACGGCAGCCCTCGAGGACCGACTTTGAGCCCCTCTGCTCTTAATGAACTATTAGTTTGGCTCAGGAAACATTTAAGATCCTGTCTACAAGCCTCGCTGTGATGGTAAAAGTTTTGTTGCATTCTGGCCTCGGTTACAGAGTTTTGGGTGGATGTAACCAAAAAGACCTGACAACGGTCTTTCTTGCAAGGCAAGACCTGTTCGTGTAAACTGGAATCGTAATCTTGGGGCGCCTGTAAAGTCTTTCACATCGTCCTGCATACTCAGACTTTAACAGCCAAAAAGCAGCGAAAATCTCAAAGCTTTTGTGCGGCTGTATGTTTTAATTGATTTGGTCTGGTCTTGATTTCCCTGCACAGATACAGTTGTCATTCTGCTGTTATGTAAATGCTTTTTTTTCCAAATATGCAAAGGAAAAGCTTTGCGTTTTGTGTGGAATTGTCGGGTGTAATTGGGGCCTTAAACCTCCCGGACAGTTTATCTGCTGAACAACTCCGTGGATTTTCCAGCCCACTACATAATAACGTGTTGGTAAGTAGAAGCTTAACAAATAGTGACTTTTATTTTTTTGCTACAGTGTTAAAGCAGCATTCTCCCTTAGATGAGCTTTCTCCGTAGCTCCAGGTCTGGATGGACATCAGCGCTCAGATACCCTGATATTATATTTAGTATTTGCTTATGTCACAGCGATGCTATAAGAGTAAATCCCCTGCAACATGTGTTAATATTACATAATGCTAATACTGCTGTTTCATTATGCAACAGACAGAATGAAGATGAGTCATTTGAAGCTTCATTCAGAGGAAACAGTGAGAACTGATGGAGCTTTCGTCATGTAAACTAGCTTTCGGTGCAGAATGACATGTTTGGTATATATTGGGCTGTTTTCTAGAGTTGTTGTGGATCTATGTGTTTTTGTGCTGATATTAGTTTATCAGCTTGTGTGTGTGTGTGTGTACATGCACATATGTCTGGCTGCTGGCATTGTAAATCTCACGCTGCTTCCACTTCTTCTTTCACCTCTTCTGTTTGATCTCCGACTCCTACTTCCTCTGAAATGTGTCTGCATGAGTTTGCGTGTTGGTACTGTTTATTTTTTCACCTCTGTAGAGGGAATTAATCTGAGAGATTCCTTTGTTCCGGAGTACCGGGATGGTTGGAGTGCTCCGACAGATGATGACAATGATGAAATAACTGTGTAATAAACTTCAGGCTCTTTTCCTAGAAATTTGTTTCTCGTTTGTATTTTTCTTAGGTTGTTCTGTCAGATTTAACTGATGTCACCTTGATTGGACTCGATATAATCTGTCTAGCAACTAAAAGGTATGATGAATAAAAAGGGCCAAGGCATGAGATCCAAGATGTAGAAAAGGTGGCGATGTGAGGCTTTGCAGGTAGTTTAAATATTAAGCAGAGCAAAAAGATAATCTTTTAAGCTGTCTTTAATAGTTTGTGCTGAACTGTTTGCTTAGTCAGAAAAAAAATAATTTTCTGTGCTGTGTAGTCCAGTTCAGGGTTGTTTAGAAATTGGAGCCTATCCCAGCATTTTGCCCTACCTTCCTGGGTCTGATGGAGGTTTTTCTACCTGTTTAAAAAGGAGTTTTTTCCCTCTTAACTGTCTACTCAAGCAGAGAATTAAATCAAAGACAAGATTTGATTGTTTTCCTTAGCTAGGTAGTTATTCCTAGTCGAGGGTTTGTAGGAACAGTCATTATTAATTACACTAATGTGGATCTCATTATGAATTTGACAATGAGTTTGATTAAGTTAAACTTGGTAAAAAGTGCTGTGGGATTATTTAATTTCTGGTAAAACCTAGCACTGAAGCTGAATAGTTGGTTCAATATGATTTGTTGGCTTTACCTGTCAAAGGAAATAGATTACTACAAATGTCTGTTCAAAGAAAACTTGTCATATTGAGAAGACTGCATAAACTGCAGTGTTGCAGTAGAAGAGGCTCATAAGCACAGGAGTCTGAGTTAAACTGAGTTTACAGCAGATGTGCAACAACGTGGCTGGAAAGCCAAAGTACACCTGGTCCAAGTAGGCTGCAGGGCTTTTCTTGCCACTTAAACATCAAGGCTACTTGGAGAGATGGGAGTGAGAGGAAAAGCCTCCAGAGCTGCCGAAGAGGGCAGTGAGTTGCTCCGGTGTGAAAAACGGGACGTAGCTGGGTAAATGGTGTCCTAGGGGTAAGGCCAGGATGCAAGAGCAAACTTTCCTACACCTACCCCTCCCTCACCCAGTGGCACCAGGGAGGTGATTTAGAAGAAGACATTTTGCCAACCCTCAATAAAACACAAGCAGAAGAAGAGGGAAAGTATGAAGATAAACATTCGACATTGTCCAGAAGCGTAAAGCTGTCATCCAAATTGAAAACTGAATCGTATCAGGTTATGATGTGAGTTTTATTGTAAAAAATTGAGTCGTATCTATAATGTAATAATTTTCACATTTTTTAAAATAAATCGCAGCATATTCGAATGTGAAAGTATTTATGTTTTTAAATACAATTTTGTAACACAAGGTCTTTTTTTCTTTTAATTTAGGTGTCACCTCTTCACTTGCGTAATGTAGAATACAATGGGTATGGTTACATGTTTTTTTAATTCAGAATTATTAATTTGAATCAAATAAATCAAAATTAAATTCTTCGAGTTTACATGGAAACGTTTATTCGCCTTCACTTAATTGCGACACACTCGCGTTTACTGGAAATACAAACCACTTCCTGGTTTTAGCTTTATCGGCTACATAGAAATAAAAAAACTGCATTTGCTTCAATTTTGATTACATTTTTGAAGAACTAGCTCGTAACAAATATACTACTACACTTTTTTGAGCAGGTGAGGAGGAGACAATTAGATGGGACGGAATATATGGAAGACTGGAGGTGGACCTTTTTTATTTTTTTATAAAAACTTGCAGTTTTTTTGTCTTGTCCAGCATTAAAAGCATGCAGAATGTAGTCGGTCTGCTGTGTTGATGCTGTGCAAATTTGCTTTGTCTGAAGGAGCTTTATGTATATATGTTTATACAAAGATCCTGTCCACAGTTTGAATTCTTTCTTTATTTAGATCTTTATTTCACAGTTCTGCATTTTAAAAACAGTAAGACAGGAGGCAGACTACTGCACATGTGCGTTGTTGCAGAAGGTAAGCATGCGTAGAACGATCGAAGCGGAATTAAGGTGTAGAGGAATTTCATGTATTAGCTTGCCTTGATCTTAATTAATGTCTAGTTGAAAGGTCCGACCATAAGGCTCCTAAACTGATGTTGATGGTCACTTTTCATCTGTTTAATGCGGAATTAACTTATTTGGAATTAGAGGAAATAAGTCTCGTGTAGACATGCTCAATGAAAACTAAACTAGTAGTACAATGTCAATATCGAAACTGAAACCAAAACATAAAAAAATATTTCAAAATGTTGTTAGTAAGATCACAACATTTAGCTAAAGTACACATATTGGCTGGAACATTGTATACAGTTAATGTGCAGTCCACATTAAAGTCAGAAGACTGCCAAAAACATTCAAATTATTAATTGAAAAGTGTTATTTTTATGAGGACAGGAGAGAGTGTGCTTCACGTTATTTACAGTGTGATAAAAATATTGACAGAGGTTACAACACACTGTCTGCTGATTTATTGTTGCATTTTATTTAGAAAAATGTTTAAATCAATGCGCTTAATGCAGGATGATGGTATTCCGGCACCGTGCCGGAAATCTGCTGTGTGGCAATTAGTGATTGGAGATCAGATCACAACATTGAAAAACATTGTAGCCAACAGTGTGTTATAACCAATCTAGTCTGTGTGTAGTTTGGTAAATGCAACTTATTTTGAAAAGTCTGTTTCTTCCTGCCCAGTGGTGGAGATGGCCTGAGATTGGAACTTCACCATAATTGTCCTGATAGGGGAGCTTCTTTTGGACATGTATATTCCATGGGGCTGCAACTGATGATTATTTTGGTAGTCGATTAGTCAGCGATTATTTTGGCGATTAGTCAAACACCTTTGAATGTTTTAATCTTATTCTTTTCTCCGCTTCAGTCTGACTTTCCGCCATCGTTTGTGTCTCCGTTTTCATCGAATGCATCTTCTACTTGTTCTTCTTTGGAGTTTAATGGCAGTTGGCAACTAACAAAGTGCATTACCGCCACCTAGTGTCCGCCCAAGTAACACTGGTCATAAGAAAATTGCGGTAAATGTCCAAAAAATACGATGCGTCGACTA
The DNA here is from genome assembly GCA_037177515.1 of Pseudomugil tenellus. Classification (NCBI taxonomy): domain Eukaryota; kingdom Metazoa; phylum Chordata; class Actinopteri; order Atheriniformes; family Pseudomugilidae; genus Pseudomugil; species Pseudomugil tenellus. The sequence continues at coordinate 27,532,855 of JBAMHX010000007.1, read as the reverse complement.
TAGAAATTAGCGTCGACAAATGTGATTAGTCAACACTGTCGATTATGTCGACTAATTGTTGCAGCCCTAATATTCTAACACCAGAATGTGAAACATGAAATAACCATTTGACTCTGAGGAATACAGCATACACTACAATCTATCCAAGTATAACTGGTTTAGAGATCAGTGGGGTTGCCTTCCAAAAACAGAAGTCAGGTGTCTCAATGACGTCTGCTACATGTCCTCTATAACCCAGCGTTTCCTGACCTGCATGTCTTAGGCGTCTTTCTACTCCAACACAACTGCCTCAGATTCATGAACCTGCCCGTCACATAACGAGCCATTCATTTAATTCAGGTTTTACAGGGTTGCCTGTAAAACATGAAGGGCAGGGGGTCCTGAGGATAGAACTGAGAACGCTGCTAGAACGCTGATTAGACCCATTTTTTCTGACATATAGGAATGGGGGATCATGGCCTTCAGTTCTTATAACCTGTTTAGTTCCTACTCCGAGGCAGGGTCTTTTCAGGGTTTCAGCATAACATCAGCATAACCATAACATACCAGCATAACATCTGATACATTTACTCACAAGACATGAAAACAATCTGCGCATCTTTAATAAGTTAAACTTATGTGCTCTCCTGCATCCATGAAACGAACAAGTAGAATATCACCTGCCGCTCAATTCGTGTTCTCTCTGTGAGCTCTTCCAGCCTCCACGTTAGCCGTCTGATATGCTTGTCTATGATTAATAATCCAGTCATGCATACAAACAAAGAGTGGCCTCCTCATGCTCTATATTTGCTTCTTGGGGGTGTTTTTTTTCTCTCCTTATTTTTCACAGGTTTTCTTTTGTTTCAGAGATGATCTTAGATCTTAGATGATTGTGTACCTGTCTCGTGCGAATGCAAAGCAAAACGGTTCTCCTGTGGAAGGAACATTATTAGAACTGATAATTAAACTAGTGAACGGATCTTAAAACTGCACGCTATGAACTCATCTGTCAGAAAGCTCCGATTGTGGGCCAATTTGGCCCCTTTGACCAAACTGGTTCCAATACTGGGTCAGAGCCAGACTAAGCACCGGTTTCCTGGCTCTCAAAACAGGTTCAAAGATTTCAGGTAAGGTAAAGATGTTTTAGTTTACATAAGGATCCAGAACCGACTAGGCTCTTTCGGTCAAAAACAAAACCGGAAGCACTGGCGTTAAACCAGCTAAGCACTGGCTCTAGCATTATGGAGCTAGATCTGTCTTTTTATTGAATGCAAGAAAATCTACAATCTGAGACGGGAAAAAAAAGTTTTGGAAGGGAAAAAAATGTATTTGATAGTAATTTTTTCTCATTGATAACAAAAAATAATGAGTAAAAAATAAGTTTTGAGATCAAATATTCTATCACAGAATATATATATATTTGACATTTTAAATAAATACATATTTCTTTAACAAATCTCAAGGAACATGTTTTACTCAATTATTTATTGTCTTTGCTGTCAATGTAAAATTTTTACTTTAAATACAATTTCTTCTCTCTCCAAACTTTTTTGCTGTTGCTCTCAAATCCTGAATTTTTGCTATCGAAATGAAAACTGTGCATGGGTGGGTTCATGCTGCCATTGGTCATTCTGAGCCAGACTGACAGCGATGGCGATGATGGTACTTCCTTCCTCATTCCAGTCAGTCTGTTAAAACCATGTCGCTCAGCTTGAGACCTGCATGTCTGTCGATGTCTGTTTCGCCAAATGTCATTTAGCTTGTTTCTGTTCACCTCACCATCTTCATCTTTGGGGTTTCTTCTTTTCTTCATCCAGTGCAGTGTTTACTCCCCTTCAGAAACTAATTGGCATCTTATAACATCTCTCTTGGACTTTTCTTTTTGCTAGTGGAGGTGTGTTGATGTGAACCTGCTGCCTTCCAAAAGTCTCTTTTATAGACTGTCGGTGAAGATGAGTATTAAATGCCGAACTCTTATCGTGCTGTTCTTACAGCAGTAGCATAAAAATGGCTTTGGCTGTAGCAAGGTTGGATCATCAGCGAAGATTCCATTGTTGGTCACGGTCATCAGATATCGCATCATCATTTCCAGCCTTTATGAAGAGTATTTAATTTGAATATTTCCTAGAAAAGTGGTGCTTGTGTTGACGAATTGGGGAGAAAATGTGCACATCGTGTGAGTAGTCTGTGAACATCAGGCATTCGTCCATGGTGATGCAGCCAGCTTAGAAAGCTAAGTGGTACCATGGCTCACTGCACAACCATAAATAGACATGAGGATGATGTAACTGCAGATACACTTACAGTACTTTGACACCAGGGGGGGTGTAATCTATCTACTGTGAGTGTGCAAGAATATGTGCTAAAACAGTTGTATTTATAAAAAAATACATCTGTCTGATTTGTTCAATGAGCTGACTGCAGTTCCTGATGCTACTAGAGCTCAGATTATTGGTGGTCACCATGACTATCTTACTGGACTAACTGAAAAACTGAACAGGGCTTACTGGTGTGCCACTTTACTCAATTGAGTTCTATTTGAAAGACACAAAGTTGAGTCAATAGGTAATATAAATCTGAGAGAACTAAAATAAGCTAGTATCATATTAACACCAAATCTTGCATTATTGCACAAACCCATCAGAAAATTAAACACTTGCCTAGAAGATGTTTTCAGGCTGCATTTAACATTTGTCTAATCCTTTTTTTTATATGTTCAGTAATTCTACCTGATAAAATTTCCAGCACTTTCAACTGAAATGCATCTTCAAACCATGACAGAGCTTTCATTGTGTTTCATATTTGGCTGTAGATGTTCATTCTTTTGCTTATCTCCTGAATTTTCTGAACACATATTAACAACTTGACCAAACATGTCATGTTTGAACTAATCCCCCCAAAAGCCCCTTTTTTCCAGTCCAGTTTTTTGTCATTTATTATACCTCATCTTTTTGTCCCAGTTTCCCTTCCTTAGGAGTGATTTTTCCACCTGGATGACCAGCTGGGTGACTTTTATGAGCTTTTAGCAGGGCAGGAGAGGCAGAGAGCATGTAGGAGAAATGCAAGACCAGGTGTTCACAGTTCCGAGTAGAAACCTTGCAGCAACAAATGAGTATGGTATGACAAAACTATAGTTTGGCACATGTTGCAAAATGCATGACATTATCATAGATGTGTATAGGATAGACTGTGAAACGGCAAATATAGCAAAAGATAGAACCTTTAAACATTATTAATCACTGCTGCTGCAAAAAAATACAATTCAGGGTTGGGTATTTTATGTATAGCCACAGCTCCCATTCACCGCATAGATTATGTAGGTGCCAATTTTATGCAGGAAGGATTCACGGGTTAGGACTTAACAAAAACAAAAGAAGGCAAGCTGTATCACGAGAAAGAGTTGGATAAAAGGACTGAAAATGACAATAAAAGCAGCTATTGTCCACGGAAAAGCCCGAAGAACTATTATTGAAAAACACTGAAAGATTAGTACAATATTGCCTTTTTCAGACTTGCTCTGTTTTCTGGTTTTGCTCTAACTAGTCTTCTTGGTGATGAATATAAAGCTGTTGGCAGAGACGATTTGACCACAACCCAGCTTTGCGAAAACAGATTTCTTAGCAAGAAGAGTTGTTACAACAGAGGAAAAACTAGCCAAACACTAATATCTTTGCCTTTTGCGATAAATTTGAGGGTAATCCCACACAAGTTTTTGACATGCATGTGATAAAATGTAACAATTTGGTAGTCAACTCTTGATTTAGTTAATGCTAATTAGGCAAGTGAAATGAGCACTAACTGTAACGTTACAGTTTTTATTATTTGAAATCGGGGAAAAAAAGCTTGTATGGTTGAACTAACAACTTTCTCTGCGGAGGTTTTGGATATGTGATAAATTCATCCACATTTTGAAAGTTCTGTTTTTTATTTTGTCACTGTTATCTGCAGTGAGTGTAGTGATAACGATGAGTTACAACATGTTGCTATGGTTTTGAAAAGCACCAGCTTTAGTTCAAAAACCATGTTAAAGTCCTCGGAAATTAAGTGGCACGCTAAACGGTTTCTATATATTTGATTATTTTTCCCCACTTGAGGCTGTTATCTAGATTAAATTCACAAACAAAACTTAAAAAAAACCCAACATAATGGTCTTGCCTTCTTTTCACAGCTGATTAATCTTTTAATTGGACAACTTTCAGGATTATTGTGGATATTTCTTTGTGCTCTCTTGCAAAACATTTTTCTAAAGACTCTTATTTTCTTAACTGAAATATGTATAACTTTTTATTATTCACGTTTGTCCTCAGTGCTGCTAGCAGCGCGCCCTCTATCCACTACTTTCTTGGCGGACCCCGTTCCCATAATCCATTGGGTGAAATCATGCCGAAGTTTGTTTCGCTCTTCGGGCTACATTAGCAATAATGATTAACTAGCACTGTTTTAAAGCGTAGTACTTCTTCAGAAAAAAACTTAAAATTAACATTGTCATTACTCAAACAATGGTCAATCCAATGTAAACATGGAGCCTGCTGCAGAGTATTTATGGTTTTATAGTTAATTTCTTCCCTTTTTTTAAAAGCTTGTTCTTTCACAGCGGCCATACTTCTCTCTGCTCGGTTCTCATGCTGTTCTCTCCTACAGCCGCTTTCTCAAAGTCACACAAAAACTGCACATTAGACTTTTAAGTCTATGGTCATGAAAATACAGTACAAAATAAAAGATACCTCATGAACTAACCTGCACTAATAATCAGATACTTACAGGCTCTTTGTGTTGCGCTGCTGCAGGTGGAAGCAGGGGTCATGCTAACTAGTTAGCCTTCGCCTCTAATTTGCTGGTGATCATTCGTAGCGCAGATATAATTCTGGATCTGGATTCAGTTCTGTCGGTTTATGATCAACGAAATAATAAGAGCAGAAGAAAATCCTCTTGGTGGGTGTTTTAACTTCAGTGCTGCGACTCGTTCTGAAATCACCTCATCTCTCTGCATCATCTTGCGAGTGACTTTATGGTCGTAACAAGCTCCATTCATAAAATCTGGAAGTTTCCTCAAGTTTTGTATCTGTCCAACAACACTACAGGTCGTCCCAGAAGACATCTCAGTGAATATATCGAATCAAATTGTCCTTCTAAAATATGCGGTTTTCCATTCATTCAGCGAAGACCGGAAGTGAAAAAACCAACTTCCGGGGAGAAAAGGTGTCATGGCGGCCTCCAGTGTTTTACTCGGAAAGTGGTGGATACCTGTGCTGCTAGCATCTATACAGCCGTGCTGCAAGACTCGTTTGTATCTGACAATCATCATATGTCTCTTAGTTCCAGCTGAGAGTGAGAGGAGGGGACGAAACAACCACAAACACAATCCCACCTGCCAACAACAATGGAAATCACGCGATACACAAAAGCTTAACAGCGCGGTCACATTTTATTTTATTGGTGCAGGTTTCCTGTCTGATATAGTATGTGGACTTCAAGCTTAAACAGTTTAATAAAATGATTTTTTTCCGTTCACTTGGTCGGTTCTCAGGTGTTGTGAAGAATATGATGCACTAAATACTGGTTGGAAGTTTACTTTGTACTTTTTTACACTACAGTCAGCAATTTTAGAAGAATACAGCTGCATGATTTAATAAATCTTGGAAATAACGCATATAATAATGCAATAATGTCTTTTGTGATATTAGAATCATTTGCTATGTTTTTCTGGTGTTCTGACTTAGGTTTATGAAAATCTTGTTTTTTTCCCATTGTGTAGGATCTAAAATAGCATATAGAGCTAAGAGCACCATTTTGTATCAGTATTGAGTTTAAAATTTTAGTACTCAGATATGTTCAGTCACAGCCGCTTCCCGGAGTGTTTGCTGGCCGCTTGTTAGATTAGCACTTCGCTTCTTGATGCAACCCGTGTTGTTATACCCTCCCAACATCATATTTGTGGCGCACATGTTGTTTTCCTTTGTGCTATTATCCCTGGGATTCTGTTTGCATCCAAGTGCAGCTCTTGCATATGAACCTTGCAGTGACGTTATGTTGGTGAAAAACAGAAAAGTAGCCCTCATGTATGTATGTGCAAATAATTTAGATGAGGCTGGTCTGAGAGACTGATTGGATGATCCAGAATCCAGGCAACTGACTGCAGCAGACTGACCTGCAGGGTTTTTTATGCCACTCAGAGACACTCCACTGGATTCAGCTAATGAAAACTTAAAGTGGTGTATCAGACATGGCTTTTCCATTAGGGGATTCTGTGGAAAAGTGCAGATTCTACGTACTGGTTCTTTGTAACTGTAGTATAACTGCATATTTAAAATATTTAATTAAAAAAAATCCTTGATTAGTTCCATGATGGTGCACAAAGATTATAGGTAACCACATTACAATATCTATATTTTCTTTCCTCTACAACAGTGGTTCCCGGTGTATTTGCCCAGAGTGGTTCCCCTTGGGAACCTCTGCTCTAAAAAAAATGCTATTGTACAAAGATGATGGTAAACAGTCTGTAGAGTTAGTTTCAACTGGGACGGTAATGTTTAGAAATACAACAAATGGAGCTGAACAGTTTTAACTCTGCTCGGTCATGTGACTTTTGCAGACACAGTCTTGTTGTGCATAAACTGCTGTATGTTTGACTGTTTGCCAAACAAACTAAGATGGCTCATTTAGTGCAATGGGGATCTGTTGCTTTGGTATTTTCACAGGTTGGATGCAAGCTCCTGGAGTGATGTCTTTAACAAAAAGCTGTGTAATGGCACAGATCTTGATGTTATCAAAGAAAGATTTAGGCTTTGAAATGTAGAAATACCCTTCAGTTCTATAACTTGACATATTGAAGTATCTGGTGGTTCAGAGGAGCCTCTACACAGTCTAGAGGATGAAAGCATGGAAAGGTTTGAAACTCTGTTGCCTTTCATCTGTGGATTGCTGAAAGTAGTTTCCATTAAGACGCTTCATAACGGACCTTTTAGATTGTAAGTTTTCATTTTTGTCATAAACCACAGCTATTGTGATCTCAGTGTGTTTGGTAAAAGATGGTTAGATAAGTGTCCATCACAAAGATGTATTGCAATTAATACTTTGATTTTTAATAATAAAACGATAATAATTTTGATCTGTTTACAGATCCAGTGGTATGTAGCTCACATGTAATATCATCTGACTGCTGTATATCAAGTAACCGGCAGATGTCGATACTCCTAAACGAGCTGTTACATGCAGTTTATAGTATTGAAACTTGACACTCATTGGGCTTTATTGTTCCATCACCATTACTGGGTGCAGCCATCTTAAAATCTGATATCTTGAGGTTCTCTGTAAGTTAAGAGTTTTGTGTTTACAAAAGCAACATTACTTTGTCAAAAATGTATCGAAAAACAACCTCAGAAGACAAAAAAACTGTTGGATCAGTTTGTTGAATGGTGCAGTAACAATCATCTCATTTTGAATATCAACAAAACAAAAGAGATGATTGTCGACTTCAGGAGGAACAAGAACACACACAGGACAGTTTCCATCCTGGGAGAAGAGGTGGTGGTGGTGAAGGAATACAAGTACCTGGGAGTTCAGCTGGACAACAGACTTGATTAGAAAAGCAACACAGAGAACATCTACAAGAAAGGTCAGAGCAGACGCTACTTCTTAAGGAAGCCGAGATCTTTTAACGTCTGCACCAAAATGTTGCACATATTCTACAAGTCTGTTGTTGAAAGTGCGATTAGCTTTGCCAGAGAACCAGAGACATGAAAAGAATCAACCAACCAAGAAAGCTGCTTCTGTGATCGGAGTAATACTGTAGCCGCTGCAGCTGATCGTACAAAAGAGAATGCTGCACAAGCTGATGAAGATGAACATAACACAGTGATAAAACAACAGCGTGTTCAATGAGAGGCTTGTTCAGGTTCGATGCAGCCATCAGCATCAAGAGCAAGACAGTTTAAGTCTTTTTCTTATTATTGTTAAAAAAAGCTACTACAATTTAAATTGAAATATTTTTAGTTTAATTTTCATTTCATTTTGGATATGTGGGGGTTTTATTTATAGTTGTATGTAAATAAGAGTTATTCATTTTGTTTGGTTACTTGAGTTAATGGATACAGAATGGAGTATAAACAAAGTCATGGCATGATGAAAAAAACTTTTTCAATGGGGGAAAGAGATGCGTTGAAAATCAAGATAGTTTAATAATCAAATCAAAGCATCCTGGATCGTTATCCAATTGAATTGTGATTTAACTCAGAGGACAATTTAATCTGTATGTTTACCAATGTGTAGTGACTACAAAGTACAGAACAGGTTTTATCTTTGTCACATATACTGCTTGGTCAACACACGAGAAACAATGCAGAACATTTTAATACATAATAAAATGTGACATTATGGTGCATCCTAAAAAAAAACACTGTCTCTTATTGAGCAGTTCAGGGTGAGACCAGGGGCTGACTTAGCTGGATCTTATTAAGCTCCTGTCTACTGACATTAGACCAGACAGATGGACAGTAATTAGGGAGGGAAAGAGTTAATGACTAATACCTGCTTCAAAATAAAATCTGTCAGAAACAAAAAAACATCTTCTGATGATGCAACATCGTTTGAGTTTTATTTCTCAGTATAATAAATCTTTTAAACTTATGAGTTGTTATTGTGCATTTGTCTTCTATAGCAGGACTGCTAATTAGATATAATCTTGTTTAAAAGCTTCTTCAGCTGAGCACTTACACTGGACTCAGGGACTTCAGTCAGGACATGTTGTTTGGAGAACTAGAAAGAAAGAACTTAAATATATCACGTCCTTGTAACCAAATACTATTTCCCTTAAGTTTCCCCTGCTATTTATGGCAGCTTCACCTACAAACCTAGAAAGAATAAGGCACAGAACAAGGCTGAGGACAGAAATGCTCATTTATTTTAAATACAATACCTCTGCAAACGTCTCTGAATAGAAGTAAGAGTTGGAATGCATGATATGTTTGTGTTGGCTTCATTTATTGCATTTATTCAAATGGTTTATTCAAATTTAAGGAGCTGAAGATGAAGCTTTGTCAAAAAGCTTGCTGTGAAATTTACTTTGAGCTCCAGAGCCAAATGACAATGAGACAGGCATGCCCCAGAAACCAGAGCGCAAAGGAACTATATTTCCTCCTCCATTATACGGGCAGCCAGCCACCATAAATGAGTTGGTGACCTCTAATTCAGAAATGAAGCTCTGGGCTTCACACTGCACCGCTTCACTTACTTTAAATGTTTATGTATTGTCTTTTCAGACCCATCTCCACCTGCAGGTTTTGCTGTGGTCCATAATGGAAATCATTATTATTGATCTGATAGCATCTCTGTCAGCATCACAGAACCTGCTGTTTTGTATTTGTTTCAATTTAGCACCAAATCACACAGTCATGTCTGGACACTCCTGCATATGGACTCCAGTGTTGTGCAGTTATGATCCAATTAAAGGAAATCCTCTGCATGTTTGTCCAATCTATAATAACTGTTACTGTGTTCATATATACCGCTTTAGAAAAATAGCTGCCTAGCTTGGGAAGTCAGCAGATAGTATCGAATCTTTTCTGTGATTCTTTAACCCACCCTGAGCTGCATGGGTGACAGTTGAAAGGAAAATCTTCCTTTTAACAGGAAGAGAAAAAGCAAAAAACAAAAACATACTAGTTGGCGCTGGATAAAAACCTGTATATATATCATTTATATATGAAGCAACCATTCTCATGGATAAAGTAGGATGGCTTGTTTTTTGAGAAGCTTGACTTTAGTCCAAAATTTTAGAAACGAGATATTCAACTTTTATTTATTTTAATTAACTATATCTCTGCACATTTCCCCCACATTCAACTTGAATCAAGTCAGAATGTGTTTAATACATAGATTCTATACAAAAAATGCACAAAGCCTCCCAGTAGGTTTCTGAAGATCAAATGTGAATCTCGTTGGGTAGATCTTACGGTCACCATCTTGACATTCTGTATCTAAGATCCAGCTGAGCTAACTCTGATCTAGCAAGAGGTGGGCTAAAGCTAAGGTGCTGTTAGCTGGTTAAAAACCACGTTTATGCTACACTCTACCATCTTGCCACAAATATTGAACACCTTAATTTTCAAGATTAAATCGAAGGCACTAATGGATCGTCTAAATGTAAAACAAAATCACTCCCTTCACAGTTTTAATGAAGTTAAACTTGACCTATTAAACCTAAAATATTCTTGTACCAGGCTGTAAATATGTTTATCTCTGCTGTGAAGTTTGTCTTTTTAACATGGGAGTCTATGGAGATTTACTTTGTTTTGGAGGGCACGATGGCACTTGCATAGGCTCCACTTTTCTCTAACAGGCGTTCCGGCTTTGTTTATGACCACACGCACAATTGTTCCAGTTGAACTTTTTCTTTTCTACGTCCCATAGGCCGTAGAACATAAACCTCTGGCTTTGTGCAACATTGTGATGGATTTTCGCACATCTGCAGCGTATAGTTTCAAAGGTTCTGTCTTCTGTTGCCTAGTTAGCGTCATAGGTTTTTGTCTTTGTTTCTTTGCGTTTTCCGTACACTTACAGTTTAAACATCAGTGTATAACTGTGAAATGTAATTCAAAACCACTTAATTTTAAAATTATGATGACAGGCTGGTTAAAGTATGAGCAGCACAAATAAAGTTGAAAATGGAGCAGCCCCACTATAACTGTGGCTGAAGGTCGGTCGTTACTGCTTCTATCCTTCGGCGTGCAGCTTGTTCTGTGGAACCTGAGCCCTTTTCATCGCATCTCTTCAGGGAGGAAGAAGGTTGCTTCAGAGATGATTATCTACTCTGAAAAACTGTTTGGGGAGACAGAAAGCTGGTGCATTGAAAGTGAGAGGGAATGGATCCACAACCAAGTCCTCCTTTTGAGTAGGAAAGAAAAGGTTGACCTCACACAGAGTTGTGAGGACTCCTGCACGAGCAGAGAAATGTTAGCATCTTCTGCTGCTGTCGTCCATCTGCTCAAAGGTTGGACGTGTTGTATGTTGACATTCTGCATATACTGGTTGGAACCAATATATTACTTCCTGTTCCCTTTCTATCATCTCCAAACCAGTCTGTCATTCTCCTTTAACATCAACAAGACATTCTGGTCCAGACAACGGCTGCTCTGGATATTTTCTCTGGTTCAGTTTATTGTCTGCAAACCCTGAAGATGGTTGTGTGTGAAAATCCTGGTAGATCAGCAGTTTATAAAACACTCAGACCAACAACCACAGTACGTTCAAAGTCACTTCAATCCCATTTCTCTCTCACTCTGATGCTCAGTTTGATCTCCATCATGTGGTGTGGATCATGCCTGTAATTTCTTTGATATTTTGAAAACTTTAAACGAAATGATTTAAGAGAAAAATGTCCGGAAAGAAGATGTGAAAAGAATCCAGTGACTCTGACTGTGTCTTGGCAATTATAGAGCTTTTTTTATGGCTCACATACATACCAACAGATCTGCTGTGCTATCTGGTAAATCCCTGGAAGCCCACAGGACATAAAATATATGAAAGGAATTCATTCAGTAATCCTCCTTAAAATATTCAAGATGGACTTGAGACTGGTTCAAAGAATACTTGTTACCAGTACACTAAATTTGAACAATCCCAGTCTAGAGTTGAATTGAATGTCATTAATCTTAAAATCCCAGAATACCTTTATTATTCATGGTGTATTCAGAATGTTGGTGGCATAAAGGGGTTGTTGTTCTTATAACTTTGGGAATAACCACATAAAAGTGGCCTGGAAGCATTTCAGTACATGAATATTTTAGTCACGTTATCTTAAATAAAGGAAAATGAGATGTTTGTAAACTTTTCTTGACCTGCTGGGTGAGTAATGACAGATGGGAGCTAATAAGAAGTTAGCCATCAGATTGGATTTTACTCAGCAGTATGACTGCTTTAACTCGTGAATGAAGAAAAAACTGGACACAGCGTTTCTTTTGTACAGAAATCTGTTATTTTCTCTGAAGTGTTTACACTGAGACGTCTCACCACTGAAATAAAATGACACCTTCTGCATTTCAGGTAATTGTTATTGTAGAATTTAGGTTTAGATTGTGTGATTGTGTGTTTTCTTGAGAAAGTTCTCATCTGCCACCTCAGATCTGATTTTGAGGCCAATTTCAATATTTTTGGCCAGACCAAAACATTTGATTAATTGGAAGAGGAGAGCAAACAAGAAGAACACAAGACACAAGGAGTCAACATCAAATCGGTTAAACAAGACGAAAAAAAAGAAGACAAAAAAGTAAGTGAACGGGCAGTCAGAATTTCAGGGGCTTTGTAAAAGAGAGAAAGAAAAATGATGAATTGGATTTACCAACAGCTGAACTGAAGAGCATTTTGAGAAAATTTACACTCCAGTGTCAGAACGTATCAGTTTGGGTTGATATCTGAATCAGAAATAAGAGTTGGATAAAATCAGTGTATCGGTTTATAAAGCTAATATCAAACTTCCTTAGTTTGGGGGGTTCTTAGAAATCTGTTGTTCCCTTTTAATTATTTCTTTTTAGATATTTTAGACCTATTGACGGTCTCAGAATGCCCCCGTGGGGGCAGTACCGCCCCCTGTTGAGACGCACTGATCTACAAGATGCAACTTTTAGTCAAAACACTGAAGCCTGAAGGTTACAGTTCCTCTACTGCAGGTTTAGACCTTTTAGAAAATTTCTTTTATTCACAGTAACTCATATTTTGCTTAAACCTGCGAAGAATGCATATAAGACCCCCTAATAATTCACCCTAACCCTCCTGGGAGGTGAAGATAGAACCACCCCCATCTGAGAATATGAGAGAGAGAAACTCACTGTGTCCAAAGTTTTCACATAAACTCAGTCATTTTATTTAGAAACTACTCTTAGTTTTTCATTGCAAATTAATAAAACCTCCTAAAAGCGAAAAGCTTTCCCACCATGTTGTAGTTTGTGCTTCAGAAACGGCTGATTTACTGGGAATTTTGTTACACACAAGCATCTTCTAATAGCATCTCCATCAGGGTCGTTCACCATGTCGCAAAGTTTGAATCATCTCCAACCGCTTTCAACATGCCAATCAATTAACTGTACCCAAATTAGCCTACACAGTCATTAGACCTCAGTCCAACAGAGCAGTTTCAGGATGCGGTGGGACGGGAGGTTCTCGTCATGGACGCGGTGGAACGGGAGGTTCTCGTCATGGACGCGGTGGAACGGGAGGTTCTCGTCA
>JBAMHX010000007.1:27495280-27518007 GCA_037177515.1 Pseudomugil tenellus | reverse complement strand
TATATATATTGCATTTATGTCCATGTATCAAGTTGAACTTTTCTGAAAGAAATAACACATCTGTGTTTGACTGAAGTGTGGGCGTGACAGGATGAAGTACTTCAGCTCTCAAGTTCTAATCATTTCTTGAAACTCTTCACTCTCCACAGTTGAAAACGTATTCATGTCTTTTGCTGTATATACAGCGATGAATCGAGTTCGTTCGTGTAGTTTGTCCATTTACTTTTCTTCACTCCTGCGGCTGTGTGCGTGGCTAGGCTAGCTAGCTGTGCTAGCATATTGGTCATACTGTTTGTGTACGTTATTAGTCTCTTACAACACTTACACATAATGTTTGTCTTGTCAGTAGTTTTGTCGCCATTTTTACTTGTGAACACAAGTAAGTAGCAGAAGCATCTTCTATTTCAAAGATGTTTAATGTCGTCATGCTCCTTAGTGGCGCTGTTGCAATTCACAATACAATACGCAATAATGACGTCTGAGTTAAGCGTGCCAGGTTACATACTTTACGTACTTTGCGTAGTGTGTGTCTGGGAGTTTATTTCAGTGGTCGATTCATTTATTTTCTACATCGATTGACGTTTTAATAAGTTTGAACCGATCTTTAACCGATTCACGAAGCTTTGTTACATACATACTTACAGCATAACAGAAGTTAAATAGAGACTTTGAGGGATGAAATGGTCAAACTGAGTGGGTCCGGACTGCTGCAGTAAACAATGTGTGTAACAGTCTGAGTGTGAGTGGGAAAAGGTTTCTAATGGAAACAAGATATTCTGGGTTTACTTTGTGCAAAGCTGTGTTTAATTTGCTACATGCAGTCACGACGGTCTTTGTTCGTGCATCTCAGTTTTCTCTACATCTGTCAGCCTTTGTAACCATAATTTCTTTTGAGACCCTTTTGAATAAATATCTTTACCTGCATGTCAATTTATGTTTTCATCCTATTCAGGTGTGTGTATACACGTTTTTGGATATTAGAAATGTATAAATGTGTTATTCTCTTTGAAGTCATCCTCTGTCTTCTCTGCATTTCTTTTTCCCCGAGTGAGTTCAGTTTCCCCGTGTTCCCCCCTCCTTAAATATAAACCCAGTCTGAGAACAGCAGGTAGCAGGGTAGCCCTGTAGCGACTGCTGGTGCCCAGCTTGTCCTTGATCATTAAAAGGGGATATTGCTTTCGCTTTAGCTGATCTTTGGCTACCCGCCATGTTGAAAAATGCAATGGAGCAATTGTCGGTGCGCATGCAGCGAAGAGAGACTTGGCAAAGCGCTTGTTAACAGATGATGAAGCAGAGTGGCATGTCTCTTCCTGCGCCTATCAGATGAACAGCCATAAAAATATCTAGAATGAGCTTCAGCTGCAGTTTGATAGCCGGATTTTTTAAAGAAACATAGTTTGTGTTGTTTTGCTGTGCTTAACGCATCACATATTTGACTTTAACCTGAATTAGCTTCCAGTCTTACCACTGCACTGCAGTATTTCACACAGAAAGAGATTTTTAAAGGAAACTGTACAGTTCCTGTCAGACATGAGCACCTGGCAGAGGAAACTGAAAGAGTTCACTTTATGAAATGTCAGATACTGGCATCACTGTATTGATCATATAAATTATGCAATAACGGAGTAGTTCATGTTGTCATGGTGATTTGTGGAGATGTGGCAATGCTTTAATCCCCAAACATGTTCATTTAATGCAGAACGCTGCTGCAACTGTACCTGCGTTGCAAACTTTTTAAAATAGAGCAGCTTTCTTTGCATCCGTAAGCTACAGCAACCAAAGCTGCTCATGTTTATGCTAAAGCCCTTATTTATTTATTTTTAAGTGCTTGTAAATATCAAATTTAAGTAGCAAAATGTGAGGCAGCAGACATTAACCCTCCTTCCTTTCTCTGGATCAATACTTGACCAGGCATTTCTCAGTTTGCTAACTAGCCAACTTACCTCAAGAGGCTCAGATTAGACATAGTCCCTCGATGCTGAAAGCAGCTTCGTTAACCGTCGCTAAACCTTGCACTGTACTCTGTTCTCTAAATTTCCATGCCAAAAATACATTTTTACCATTTTCTTGTTAGTTTTTCTCGTCTTTCGTTGTCGTCACTGAGTCACCTGACTTTTTTTTTTCTTTTTTTTTTTTTTTTTTGGAGGGCACCAGACCAAACTCTAAACCAGTTAAACTGGGACAGATAGTAGTGTGTGGGGTATTCCTCAGAGTTAAATGGTGATTTCATGCTCAGCATTCGGGTGTCGGAATATACACGACCAAAAGAACAGCTTGTCGTTCTACAGATTACCGGCAAACACCGAGAGACTGGACAAATGATTGTAGATGTGAGACACAGGACTGGGAACCAGCGCTACCAGTAGATTATGCAGTTAACGCTCTGTAAGGCTGTGGATTTCACATTTGTAGCTCGTGTGTTTCCTCCTAGCCAACCAGAATACACAAACCAGACAATAAAAGCAGTCCTTTCAGGTTGCAGGACATGATGTTTAATTCGCATAATTTAGTGGAATCCTTTTTAACAATTTCCTTGCATTTCCAATTCAATGCAACATGTTTGTGATCTCCTGTATGTACGTTATGCATGCCGAAAGTGTCCTGCGTGTTTAAACGACCATAGTAAAGATACAACGTGAGTGACGTCATCATGTTTGTGGAAGTAAGCATGACGGTAACAGCAGAACATCTTACTATTTTAAAGTTATTGTCCAGCCGTAGCCGGCATATTTTCAAAAGCATCGTTTTAATGATAATGTAAAAGAGGAGAGCCTGGTGGCTTTATGTGGAGCAGCGGCAGAAACATCTGTACAGAAAAACGTGTGGATACAAAGTCCCAGCCAGGAGTGGTGGGAGATGGATGCCAACGTCTTTACAGATAAGTTTATAAATCATTTTACAATCATGAGCAGAACCTTCATGTAAATTCTGTATCAATGAATTGCAGAGATTATAGGGATCGTTAATTCTAATTGGAAAACACTTCTGGTGATATTTTCTCATCACTTCACCTTCCAGATGTTCAAAAAAATGAGATAAATGTTGGCAGAAACTTGATCCAGTTATTTCAGATATATTTTGCGAGTGTTTGATACCAGATCCATACTAGCTGTGTGTTTTTGTCTGATTTATGGTTTAGTGAGTGTGTACATGCTTAGCTTGCGGTGGTTATCACTGGATGTTTGCCGTCCAACATGGCGGTGTAAACAGTGTGTACCACGTGACTGCACGTCGTCTATACAGTCTGATGGAAACGTTCCTAACGCTTCGGTTTCGATTTTATTTTAATCTGAAAATTAGAGGCGTGTCCTTTTGATTGCTGTGTGTTAGAGCGCTATCACTGGTTACAGCTGTGTACTTCCTGCTGGCTTCACCGTGACGGAGCCTCTCAGCTCCACCTTTTCATCCATTTTGGGATTTTCCAGTAATGATGAAACACCAAGATGGCGACGGTAGGACCCGCCTATTGGCTTTAAATGCACCTATAGAAACCTATGGGTCACGTGATGGTATGCTTAGTCCATTTATACAGTCAATGGTATATAATACAATCTGGATCCACACAGTTTAACCTGCATGTAACGCCGTAAAGTAATCTCTAAAGTAACCTTTTTTAGTGGAAGTAACTATTGAAAATACACAAATTTAAACTTTATCTATAATGGAAAGCACTTAACCTAGGGAAAAAAACAAAAAACAAAAGAAAAAAATTAGTGCACCTAGCACTGCATATACACAAAAATGTGTATACGGGGGTATGTTTGTGTTGGTTTGTGAGTTGGGGGGGGGGGGGGGGTATGTTTGAGTGGGTGTTAGGGGTATGGGTATTCATGAGTGTGTTTTTAAAAATGAGTACAAAATCAAAATAAAAGGAAAAAAAAATAGATAAGAATTTTAAAAACAATTCTTCCCAGATCATTAAAAATGGGGTCAGTATACTTTGTTAAATTGTTGGATGAGTAGACTTGTTGGGTTTTTCGTAGGCAGCAGGCATATCTGCTTTTCCTCCATTTTCTTGTGTTGAGCGTGATCTTCCAGACACGTGGCTTTATCATTATCAAGCATTATCACTGTTGAATTCATGAAATGAAAACATTCTTATCTCAATAAGGTAATAAGTGGGATCTCCTCGTCCTGCACCTGAAATAATTTACTCTGCACATTTATTGGTTTCTTTTTATGTTTGAGCGGAGCTGCAACGAAGTAACGGCATCATGTTATCATGTTCAGTGGAATAATTAATTTGTCATATTTGTATTTGAACGAATCTCCTCTAAGCATTCTGATTAAATGGTGTTGACTGGGGTTTGATAAAGCTTAGTGCTGGATTTGCAACTAAATATGGTACCAAATTGGATGTATTAAGTTCACCTTGATGGCTGGCAGTCAATGAAGAAAAAGTGTAAATGGCATATTTGTTTACGATGAGACTACTCGAGTTATTTGTCCTGCTCTATACACAGAGTTGTAAGCGAGTAACGCTGAGTTCGTCCAGCCAGTGGCAGCTACATACATTTATTAGATTGTCTTACAAGTACAGGGGTAGATCTAGCAAAGGTCCTATAGGCGCATCCAGCTATTCCAACTATTCCAGCACCTCCCCCACTCTCCTGTGTAAGAAAAGAATGTTCAATGAAGAAAAAACCAAAAATGATTGGGTGGGGGGCGTAGTAGCTGTCAGTTTTATTTTTATCTGATCTCCAGGACAGGATGTTGTATTTGCTGCATCATTAGATTTTGTGAGTTTGGATCTTGGGTGTCTCAAAATAGTCCAAGTGACACCTCCCTGTTTAGATGAGACTGGATTTCCTGGCTGGGACTGGATTGTACACGCGGACTGAAAAACATTTAGAGAGTCCATCCAGAGAGTGGAGTGGGTGTGAAGTGGTGAATCAGTGTGCTGGCTGGCTGAAAGCTTCAGGAAACCAATGCTTCTCTGAGACTCAAACTCTAAAGAGATGAAACATTAGCTTTGCTGTAAAACAGCCTAGTGGATTATTTATCTCACTGTTTTCTCTTTCTTTGCAATCAGTTGACTGGACTGGTTATGTGCCTTCTGTTACCATTTCTATTGTATGATACCGATTCGAATGCTTGGAGTTAGGGGTACCTGCCTATACCGAATACTGATTAAATATCTATGCTGTTTTTATTTATAGGTCTATTAATTTTACTATTCAAATGAATTTAATGTATCATTCATATTAATTTATAGATTATTAGACTAATATATATTTTTTATCTATCATATACAAAGGTTAAAACATGAATTGACACTTGAAAACAATGGTTGCCAAAAGACATTTTAATTGAATTAGATTAATATTTGTTTTAAAAAGTTTTGGATTTGCTCTCACACAGAATGTTTTCATGACAGACGCAAGTCGATGTTTTGCTAGTGGGATTCTCTAATGAATAATGACACCAAATTGATGACATATTGCTAAACGTTAGAACAACGACTCATTGCTGCTTATACATGAAGCGGAAACCTTCGGTTATTAAGTGAAGCCTATGTGGAAGTGGCCGAAAGTGCAGTTCTCCCCTCATCCACTAGGGGCTCCACAAGGGAGTCAATTATTTCAGACTCCCATGTTAAAGAGACCAACTTCACAGCAGAATAAACATGTTTACAGCCTGGTACCAAAGCCATTTTGACAAGTGAGTTTCAATTCATTTCTCACAACCAACAGGTTGCACAGCTCTGTCCATTTTTCATAGTGTGTGTTCTCTCCTACTAACTTAAAACGCATTACTTTTTGTGTCTGTTTTCACTGGATTTGTCAGGGAAAAGAAAATGGCTTCTATTTCCATGGTATCAGATGATGTTTAGACAGAAATACTCGTGATCCGTATCTCCTTAGTTTGGGCAGCAATGGCAAGTTTTTACAATATTATTATTGGTATCAGTCCAACTGTAGAGTGCTGGTGAGCATTAAAATCTGTTCACTCCAGAGGTGACTAAAAGAAAAAACATGTTTCAATGTTTGAAATGTTTCACATTTAAACATGTTCACAGATTTTTCATGGAGGATAGTTTGTATAAAAACTAATTCTTGATGAAAAACTCTGGGAACACAGTTTTTTTGTATCAGCGTAAGACAATTGCAGTATGTTGTTTATTTGTATAGACATTGGAGGGGTTCTTTCTTGAAATGTTTAAATCAACTCTCACCATCTGTAAACAACAGGGTAGAAAAGGATCAAGACTTGAATGCTGATTACTGACATGAGTAGAAGTGTTTGTGGTGGGAAAATAACTCTGTTTTCTCCTTCCTGGTGCTGTATGTAGTTGATTTTTTTTCCATTTTAAAATCTGAAAGAAAATGATTGGATTGTCTGGGCTGAGATGGCTCCTGCATGTTGATGGAAACGTGCCCAGCTCTATTACAGTTGTTACTGCTCACAAGTGTTTTCATATGGATCACTTGCCAATGCTGATTATTTAGAGAGCAGGATGGGAAATGATCAATACGCATTAGCAGGACACACTGACTCATTGATTTCTTTGTCCATGATTTTAACTGGTTACGATGATATCCAGCTGTATCTT
Organism: Pseudomugil tenellus; assembly: GCA_037177515.1. Lineage (NCBI taxonomy): Eukaryota > Metazoa > Chordata > Actinopteri > Atheriniformes > Pseudomugilidae > Pseudomugil > Pseudomugil tenellus. The sequence goes on along the minus strand of JBAMHX010000007.1, from coordinate 27,511,454 downwards.
TTCAAAAAGATTATAAAAGAGAGCTTTGTTTAAATGATAAAATAAACTATAAATTGATCCATTTTAAGCATTTATGCTGTATGTTTAAGAATGATTTAAGATAATAAAATGAGTAATTTGCTCCTCTGATTTGATTAAAGGTTTTTTTTTTAAATGTCAGTTATCTTGACTTGGTTTCTTGTTTCCATTTTTGCAAATAAATTAAACACATGAAACAATCCAGAGTTTCTGCATAGTTTAGTAACTATCACTGGACCTGTCCAGTTATTGGAAAGAACTTGCAAATTGGGAATAATTATGTTTATTGTTAGTTGAGATTGGAGCAAATCTCATAACAAATGAGGAACAGATGGAGCCTGAAGAAACAGAAAGAGGATTTTTATTCTGAAATCCCATGAGATGGGTGGGAGGTGGTCTGAAAAAGAGACAACAGAATACACAAATATCTTTGAACCCACTCGTTGTGGAATATAGTACATAAAAGCATCACATTTAAACTTAGCATTAGCATATTCTAATTGGTTTATTGATTTATTTACACTTTCTGCCCCTATTTTCTTTTTTCTGTCCGTTTTGTACCAAGATGATCCCTTGCATCACATCACCTTTCATTTCTAACTGATAAATTACAATACACCAATATGAGCTATCCTCTGAATATGGGCTAAGCCACAGGTGACAAACTCCAGTTCTTGTGGGCCGGTATCCAGCAGGTTTTTGTTGTCTCCACGCTCCCAACACATCTGACCAGAAGGTGTTGGATCAATTTGATCAGATGTGTTTGTGCAGGGAAACAAAACTGGAGTTTGCATGAACTTTTAACTCATTATTAAAGGGACATTTTTTAATTTATTTGTTTATAGTTTAGTTTTGAAGCTGCACCAACTAACAACTTCATTGCTGTCTTGATGTTTCAGGTTTAACTACAGGTCAACTCACCATCTCACCTCAAATGGTTTCTATGAGTTCCTCAACTGGTTTGATGAAAGAGCCTGGTACCCTCTGGGGAGGATAGTTGGGGGCACAGTAAGTATTAATACTCAAATGTGGATTGAGTTGCTAGTGTTTGCAGATTGCAAAGGTTCTGTGTGCCTCTACTTTTCTTAATTCTTAGTCTTTTTTAATGATTGTATCATTGTCATTACTGGCTTTCTTACACTGCTTAAAAAGCACACTAAAGTCTGGTTAGTGCAAAGTGTTTGTTCTATACAAAACAGATCTCTAAAAATGAGACTACATGTCTCAATATGGCTACCTGTAAAAAGAAAAAAAGGCTAAATTAAAAGAATAAAATGATGTGAGACTAAATGGCAATTAAAGGACTCATGGGTAGATGAAATGTTTTATTGCTGAGTTGATGTGTAGCATCAACATCACAAAATGCAGACGAGAGTCTGGAAGTGAGTGCAGAACCATCTACTGACCTTGCGTCAAAAAGCCTAAATAAAGCCTAAAGCCTTATACGGTAATTACAACAGCACAAGTATGAATTAAAAATAAACATACAGAAAAAAAGAGAAGATCAATAATCCATCTAAAAACAGCATAAGCAAAAACAAAAATGCCAGTTTGCAGCAACTACTTTCTACCAGCTACGAAAGGTGTAGTCTATTTAATCCCGCGATGCAGTATGACTTAAGATCAACATATACATACAGTTCTACCAGGAATTTGGGTTTACAGAGGCAACATAAATTGTGTACAACTAGATCCAACCACATAAAAATAAGTCGTTATTGTTAGCATGACATAAGTAAAATGTTTAAAAGCCATTTAAATACTCTCCATCCATCAATTTGTTGCTGCTTATCTGGGTGAAAACCAGACTTCCCTCTCCCCAGCTACCTCTGCCAGCTCTTTAGGAGCGATTCCAAGGTGTTACCAGGCCAGCCGTGAAATTTAATCTCTCCAGCTTGTCCTGGGTTTTTTCCTGGGTCCCCGTGGGTCACGACCCAGGGGCGTGCGTAGGACACCTCCCCAGGGAGGCGTGCTAACCAAATGCCTGGCAGCTCTCGATGTAGACTAACAGGAACTCTACTCTTCCTAGATGTCAGAGCTTCTCACCCTACCTCTAAGGCAGAGCCCATCCGCCCTGCAGAGGAAACTCATTTCGACTGCCTGAATATGCGATCTTGTTTTTTCAGTCCCTACTCGCAGCTCATGACCATAGGTAAGGGTACAGAGATCGACCGGTCAATCGAGAGCTTCGCCTTCTCGCTCAGTTCCTTCTTCACCATGACAGACAGGTGTAGAGTCCACATTACTGCACCAATATCACACTCCATCCTTCCCTCACATGTGGCAAGATACTTGAATTACTCCACTTGGGGCAGTATCTCGTTCCCGACCTGAAGGAGTGCGGCTCCGTAGGACCGGAGTTTCCGACTCGTTAGCAATAGCATCACTGTGGCTATGCCAACTAGAAAAGCATACCTAAATAGCTCGTGGTTTAAACGATCATCTTTGATCCATGATCAGTTCGGATCTATATGTTCAGCTCGGGACTGAGCGGACTCGCTTAAATGCCAAGTGTTATTTAAATTGCTTGTATAGGAACATTTAGGCTTCCCTGTCAAATTAAATGATGAATGAAAGATTAGTGCATAAAACTGTGACGGTGTGTCGGTGCTGCTACACAACAAGCAACATGCGAAGCGTCTTTACCTCGTTGTTTCACTGACAGGACTGGAAACAAAGCTCCACAACTGGATCACCATGGTTGTGAATGTAGAGGAGAGGAGGTTTATTTACTGCAGCACCGAAAACTTAACATTATTAATATCACAGACTGTCAGAAAATACGAACGTGGCACAGGCTGTAACAGCGATAATCAATATTACAATTAGTGCCATTTGTGACTATAATATATATATTACAACTCTGTCAATGTTACATTTTTGTAACATTATTTTGGTTTATATATTATATGTCATGATATGTTTAATGGCAAAGAAAATGTTAGAGTAAACAAAATGTAATTTAAATGACATTTAAAGGACACATGAATGTTGCATAAACAATGTTTCACCATGTTTGTTAAATAAAGCAGACACCCATGTGGACTAAATGTAAAGATAAAAGAGCTACAACTGATTCATGTATTGATAAATTGATCAAATTAACTGCACAACACAAATTTAAAACTAAAATGCTTCACATTAAACATGGTTATTTCTGTTTTATTTTTACTCATTGGTATTATGTCTATTTATTTTACAAACTATTGTGAAAGAGAAAAATGGACAGTCTGTATTTCATTTTTTTGATGGTGTAAGCATTAAGGAGGTAAAACACAAGTTAGTTTAATTTGAAAACTATATAATAAATAATAAGCCGATTAATCAGTTATCGGAATTTTCTTCTGCCAAATATCGGTATCACGTTACTGTCGGCAATGCGGACCAAGCTCTGATACTGGTCATACAGGGACTAGAAAGCTCGTACAAGCTCAACTCCATATCCCTGGAGCATCCCCCCAGGAGTCCCCAAGGGACACAATGAAACGCCTTCTCCAAGTCCATAAAACACATGTAGACTTGTTGGGTGAACTCCAATGCCCCCTCCTGGACTTGAAGAAAGTAAATCTTCTTTTTATTCCATATAGGAGATATAAAATAAAATAATTGTAGGCTTCTTGGCATCTGAGGGTTTTCATTAAGCTGCAGTATAATCAGGTCTGTAGATCGATGCACATTGTGATGTCAGTGGCATCAACGCCGTATAAATCCACAAAATTATATAAAACGTCTGATTTATTTAAACTATATGGGTCCTATAATAAATTGTGTTTTAATACCATATTGCATTCGGGCAACACAGCAGACCAAAACAATTACCACCCTCATCTGAATTTGTTGCGTCTTCCAGGTTACGTGAGAAACCCAGCACCTGTGAGACAAGACAGATCCTACATGAATGAGCTTTAAGATTTTTAATGGAAAAAGGTTTAATGGTTTTTTTTCTAACCATGTACAGCCACATTTAAAAGGCGTGTGTACGAATGATTCTTTAGGCTTTAAATTTAACAGGTTCTAGGAGAAGCAGGAAGCCATATTTTCACGAGCATAAGGCACACTTAAGTCTTGAATTTTCTTCAAAATGTATTTTCTTTGTTTACCTCATAAATTGAATTTCTCTCTTTCTTCTCTAACAGGTGTACCCTGGTCTAATGGTGACTGCAGGCCTCATCCACTATGTCCTCAACCTGCTGCATATTACAGTCCATATTCGGGATGTATGCGTGTTCCTGGCTCCAGTGTTCAGTGGCCTGACCTCCATCTCCACCTTTCTGCTAACAAAGGAGCTGTGGAATCAGGGCGCAGGGCTGCTGGCAGCCTGCTTCATCGCAATTGTCCCGGGTTACATCTCCCGCTCCGTCGCTGGTTCATTTGACAATGAAGGGATTGCAATCTTTGCCCTGCAGTTTACTTACTACCTCTGGGTATATATATTTTTTTTAACTCTCAGTTTTATCCAGCAGTTATGGCTGTTTTAAATTGATTTAATTTCTGCATCAAACAGCTGCTCTCTATTAGGTGAAAAAGGTCAGTGTCCGAACAGTTTCAAGGACATCCGACTGAGTAAAGTAGAAACGTGATCATTAGTTATAATAGGTCAACTTGTTCTGTAGCATTTATTATCTCATAAATAAGATAGCAGTAATGCTCTATCACTCCGTGCCTTTTAGTTTACAAAGTAAATGGCTTTGCAAACCTTTTAATGAGGGTTTCATTGCAAACTGTTTTAATCCTAACCCGAAGAAAGAAAGAGACTTTTCTTAGTGTTTTTGGAAAATCCTTGACACACTCTGCAGCTCTGTTCAAGAAAGAGTCCCCATTCATCACACGTTTGCTGTTATAAAATATTTTGTCTTATTATATATATATATATATATATATATATATATATATATCTTTTTATACCACTCATTTTGTAATTTTGTTTAAGCTACTTAACACTCACCTATGATTCATTCAAACAAAGAAAAGTCTAGATGGTTGTTGAACCATGTGGTGCTTAAAGCCTAAAGTCCTCTTTTACTTGACAACATTTGAAGAAGCAATAATAGTAAAAAAAACTTAACATTAACTTTTTATATTTAGTTTGTGTGTCTATACAGTCTATGATCTATAGCTATCTTGTGCACCCAGTGACTCATAAAGGCTTTTTTTTCTACATTTGTTGTATTCTTTACTGTTTTGCAATTCGTGAAAAAAGCAGTAATTGTCTAGCTTGCTAACTTTTAAATAGATAATTATCAAAGAACATTAGCTAACTATAAAATATAGCTAGCTATACATGTCTAGCTAGCTTACATGTTTGGATGGCCTATTCAACAAACATAGCTTAGCAGTACTCATGCACTTAGTACTTTGTAATGTAAGTTTAGCAGTATTCTAGCCAACAAAGTTAGCAAGCTGTGATAGTTAGCCACCTTAGCCACCTATCCAACAAAGTTGACTAACTGGAAATGATGGCTAACTTGACTGGTTATCATGTCCAGTTAGCTAACTTAGTCAGTAAGGTAGCTATCTCCAAAGCTAGAAAAAAATATCTGAACTAACTTCCTAATGAACAAAGTTGGATAGATAGACTTTGATTTCCTCAGTACTGCTTCACAGTTTGTGGGACTTTACAGAATATAACTAAATTGCTAGTATAGAACAAGGCCATTGAGTCAGCGGATTCACAATGGGGATCGTACTGTGTCACAATATATTTGAACTTTTTTCTTCGATTAACTAGATTTCAAAGCTCCGTTAAACCGACTTCTGTGTGGAGTTAACACAACTATGGAAAATTATTTGGATTTTGTAGAATATATAGTGGATAGAGTGAAAAAGAGCTGGTCTGTTGATCTTGTTTTTGGGCAGAACTTGATTAAATTGACCCAATTACTCACTTACTCTATGATAAACTTTTTCTACCCTTTTCTTCTGCCTTACATTTTCATCAGCTCTTCATCTTCATCACTCCAGCAAGCTGCAGTAGCTTCTGCCTGGACAATTGTAAAGTCAGCCCTTGTTAGTCTTTTTATGCCCTTGTTAGGAGCTGCAGTGCCCTGAGCTTAGAAGGGGAAAAAGTGTAGGACATGCTGTTCTGCTTTGTCGTTAAAAGGGGGAAACACGATGAATAATTCACATAGTGGTGTTGGGTATGCAGCTATAGAAGACAGTCCTGAAGGAAAAACCATTGCACAAAGCAACTCGGCTTAATGAATCTTTGGATTCAGAGTCGAGTCTGTGTGTGTGTGTGTGTGTGTGTGAGGGGTTAATGTGTAATGTTGCAACATGTACATTGCAGGTGAAGTCAGTGAAGACCGGATCCATCTTCTGGACCATCGGATGCTGCCTCTCCTATTTCTACATGGTGAGAGCAGATGTGATTGTTTGTGATTTATAATTTTGGTGTTTTATCTGGCTGAAAAACACACATCCTTTCACATATTTCACTTCATCACATATTATTTGCTAAGATTAAGACATTTCTCAGAATACACTCACATCTGTTCTGCATATTTAGAAGTTAAGACATTTTATCAGTGTTACTTGCCATAGAAATTACCCTGAGCTCAACCAGTGAGCAGCAAACTGGTTTTGCCAACTTGATGGATTTGTCTCCACATATAACCTCTTTCTGCAACTTTACTACAGATTTGACATTTATGCTATTACTATTTTTATTGTTATCATTATGATTCCAGATAGGAGATACCTCAATCAGAGAGAAACACCATTTACACCTTATCGTAGACGAACAAGCAAGAAATAGAACATTTATTTTACACTGAACAATGATACTGGATATGCTGTATGCTAATTTTATCTCCATATTTAAATCTAGTAAATATTGTTAAACATGCTACAAGGGGAACTGGAGAATAAAGATCTAGATTCTTCTTTTCAGCATCATTTTTGCAGATGCAAGCTGCACTAATTCAAGTACTGCACAAAGGCAACTTTGTTGAAGTTGGGACAATCTGGAAAATGTAATAATGGTCAAATATTATAACACTATATTTTATCCCTCTTGCAGCATAAACAACATTTCTGGGTAAAAATGGGTCATTTTATCATTTCATAGAGATGATTAGCTCTTTGTGATATATTTTTAAGGGTAAAGTTTACCACTGTGCAGCTTTCTCTCTTCTTTTAAAAACTGTCTTTAAACGTGTGATTGTCAGGACAAACTGTTTTCATACACGCTGATATGTGGAAGTGTTCCTACACTTATGTAGTGACTTCCAGTAGAGATCCTGTCTGATTTCATTTCAATTCAGTGCCGCAGGATTCTACTTCCTGTTATCTCCTTTTACCTGGTCTGCATACAGAGGGTCCTTCTGTGTCTCTGAATTATTTTATTATATTCATTGTTTGGCTTCAAGTTAGGTTGAAGAAAATTTTTCTGAAATTTTCATAATTATTAGATATTTTGTCTCTGTCTATCTTTACGTCAGAGAGGCTCTCCCTCTCTGAAATGCTCCTTTTGTTATGGATCATTTTACTACATTTTTTTTTGCAATTGACCTAATTTTTTCCAGACTGTCTCAAGTTTTTACAGATGTGTTGCTGCCATCATTTAGAATTCGAATTGTAAATCAGATCAAAGGTTGGCTGAATATCTTCCAGTGTTTATAAGAAGCCAAATGGAAATTCATTTCTTTCTTTTCACTCTAAGTAAATAAAAAAGTAACTTTCCAGAAAGGGTCTTTCCTTTTTTTTAACACAGAAGTCTCTTCTCTCACAACAGCACAGAGGAGGTAGACTCCTGGATCGGTTTCGAAGTTGCCGCTTTGATTGAAACTATAAAGAGTAGCTTAAAGTACTGGTGTCAGTATTTACTTGTTACGTCAGTTTTCTGGTGCGAGGGACATTAACAGACTCAAGTCTGAAGCGACACGGTTTTAGCAGGTTGATGGAATGAGAAAGGTGGAACCAGTATGCAGAAATGATTTCCATTCAGCTGTCAGTTTGGTAGAAAATGAACAATTTTCTTAGGTTTTCAGAGAGAGAACAAAAAAGTTTGCAGAGAAAAGAAATGTTTAAGTAAATGTTTTCACTTTGACAACAAAGACAAATATTTGAGGAAAAACTTTTTTTTTAGATGTCTTTAGAAGAATTTTTTTTAACATTGTCAAGTTAATTTTTTATATATATTTTATAACAGAATATTAAATCTAAAAACTTTTTTTTTATTTTCAAATATTTTTTGCTATCATTATAAAATAATGATAATCAAATATATTTTTTTCCTTCCAAAACTATTTTCCATCTCAGATTGTATATTTTCTTGTATTGAATAAAAAGACAAATCTAATTCCATATTTTTTTTATAAGATAAAATTCTAAGAGTGACACTGAGGTTTGATAAACTTGGATCACAAACCATGAATGGGTAAAAGCCACATTGAAACTCAAGCAGCCACAAACGGTCAGACCTTGGGGAGCTAACCCATTAGCCAGCTACATTCTGCTGAAGTCTCCTCCTTGTACATCCTCTTTCTCTGATAGTTACATGGAAACTGCATCACTAATTAGTTTAGAGCTTGAAAATGAATCCATGCTTGTGTGCATCTGCAGTTTTGAAGAGATTGAGGCTTTTGTGTATGTGCACAGAAGGGAATGCAAGCATATGTATGGTGTTAGCGTCACTGTGGGAACAGGTTTAAAATGATCCCATTTTTTCGTCACCATTCTAACATAACATTTATGTAAAGCGCACATGCCATATTAATGGACTTAGGGGCGTTTAAGAGATGAGTCCTATGCCCACTGTGTAGTCTTTTCGTGTACATGTGCATGCCTGAGAGTGTGGAAGCCATTAAAAATATGTAAAGAAGCGTAAAGCAGCAGCTCATAATGATAGACTGTACTCTACAGGTAGACTGTACAGCTTTGCATCCGCCCACTTACTGGAATCCGCCTCATTATGGAAGCATGTGTGTTGTGAATAAAGAAGAAAACAGTCAGTTCCCAGCCCACAGGGACATGTGCAATGTTTGTAGTACTGATTGTCTGCTGCATTGGGAAGCATTGACATGATTTAATAAGAATCACATCTCACCGTGACAAGAAGCAGAAAACTGGCAAAGGTCTGTTAGTGCATAAATCTGTGTGACAATGAACTAAAGGAGTCTGTGAAATGACTAATCCTCCATTACTGAATGTTGTAGCAAAGCTTTAAATGACTTGAATTCTTTGTGTTTGACAGGTGTCGGCTTGGGGCGGTTATGTGTTCATCATCAACCTCATCCCTCTTCATGTTTTTGTCCTGCTGCTCATGCAGCGCTTCAGTAAGAGAGTCTACATAGGTAAGCACAGCCTGGACCTCGGCACTGCGTTTCGTTACAGTGGTCAGAGTTTCATGTTTCAGGGCATCTTATTGGGATTGAAAGAGCTTTAAATCGGTTAGACTGGTTTAATTTTTTTGATAAATTGTATTTTGTCCATGATTCCTCTTGGTGGTGATCCTCACTTGTGTGTTTGGACAGATTCTTGCACTTTGCACATGCCTCTGTTTGGATAGGGACCATATGTTCTGGTCCTCAAAGCCCTCTGTCCTGCAGGTTTTAGATGTTTCCCTGCTACAACACACTTGATTGAAATTAATGCATCGATTTAATTAGAATTGGGTGTGTTGGAGCAGGGAATACTCTAAATCCTGCAGGACACTGCAGTGTTGGAGATACCTAAAATTTAAACTGCATGGTATAAATTTCATTGGTACACTTGTAACGGAAATATTAGATACCCAAAGATGAGGAGTCTGATTCTGAAGTAAAAAATGAATAAAGTTTATTAACAATGAGTAAAACAATCAGAGGAATATCACAAACATAAAGACAAAACAGGCAAATACAGAATTGCAATTCAGGAGGATTTGGTCCAAAGATCTGACAGAGCAGAAGTCTGGAGCAAATTCTGACCCGTCAATTGGGAACATCTTCATTTAAAGGTTTTGAGTGCGTCAAAAGAACGCAGACACTGTTGTGACCAACAGATATGAACCATGTCCAGGTATAAGAAGCATATCATGTACTGAGTAACGATTTAGGTTGTTGGTAGAAGATTAAATGATGCATTCTGACGTGTTAATGTGAAATGCAACGCGACTCTGTGGCCCAGTTGTCTCTCATAAGTGAAATGATTAACATATTAATGAGGTGAATAAAGTAAGATGTGACATCTCCCATAACACACTGATGAAATCAAACTATACCCAAAAAATCTGAATAAATCGGTCAGATGTTCTGATTACAAAGATCTTTTAAAGACAAAGTGACCTGAAAAATATTCCCAAATTCAGGAGCGACCTGAATTCATAAATTCCCTCAGGACTGAAAATCTTCTTAAAAAGTCTGTGAGGGCCCTGATGAGACAAGCAGCAGAGATCCTATTTGTCCACCTTTTATCTTCTGTTTGTATTTTCTTCTCCACGCATATGAACCTCTAAGTGACCATTGGATCATAAAAATATCAGAGTTCCAGATTTTTCCATCAGAGCGCTTGTGGGAGGCACCTCCCACTCGGCTCCCAGTTTGGCTTCAGGAAGCAGACGCTTTTTCCAGGCAGGAGATATTTTAAAATGGGGATGTTCCTGTTCACAGTTTGGAGAATTAAATGAAGAAGATTCAGTACAATTCACTAATAAGTCCGTAAGTTCCTCATGTTTGTACACCGAACATGGATGTATGTAGGAACAGATTAATACTGCTGCCTGTTGTCTGTAATGGTTTTTTCTCCATCTATTAAGATTATCGATGAAATGAATAATTAAAAATGTAAGCTTCATCTGGTCCACCCCGCCCCTCCTTCACCTCCTGCGACTGTCTCTCTGAAAGGCGTCCGCCTGCAGAAATGCAGCAGCTGAGTTGCTCGGTGTCCTCTGTTATACTATCGCACCACAACCATCTCCATCCATCGCTCCATCTTCTAAAGGACAGATTCTGTAATGAAACCCACATGAAATGTCAACATCAGCAGCGTGTTTCTGAGGCCAAGCAGGAGAGCTCGGTTGTCTAAGGCAGCGTTAGCTCTTTGTGCCACATCTCCAGGTCGTGATATTGTTCAGTGTCAGAAGCAGCTGCCACTCACCATCTGCAGGGACAGTAATTGTCCCGTACGGACAGTAGCTTAAAAAACGTATTAGTTTCCACTTAAATCTAATATGTGTGTCCACATGCTAAACTCTGCTAGTATGAGCTGGATCCATATCTCCCTTCATTACAATCAGCACACTCCAGCCTTTCTATCAAACTCTAATTAAAACCAGTTCAGATGAAAATGGATCCGATGTGATGTCTAAATGATTTGTAAACGACATGCGTATGAACTAGAAACCATCCGGGTGTTAAGATCTACACAGACCATAAGAAAACAACATATTCAGTCATCTTCGGAGTAAACCGAAGCTTTGCTTTACGTTGCTTATTGCAGGACAACCTTTAGTCTAAACATATCAGCAAAATGTCTGTGTTCCCATATATTTCATACATATTCTGTCTGATCCACATTCAGTCTCGTATGTGACTCTTGAATCAAATTAAAAGTTGGCAGAATATAAGTTCACGTTAGTTTTATCTGAATTGATATATTGACTTTTGATCTGCACCCATAATTGACCATTTTTTGTTTTTGTTATGAAAAATCTGATTTGAGTGACATTAAAGAAGAAAATGAGTCACTTGAGCTTCCAAATGTAAACGTGTTGGTTGAATATTATTCCAGTGGTAAGAATAATCCCTGGCCCTCATAAACAGACGCTTTCCTTAAATGTCTGCCACTGTCCCAGAAAAGTTTCATTAAATTAACAAGTTAACAAACTTTATGAATCGTTATGAATCGTGCACCTCAGGCGGAGTAAGCCGATGGACGCCTGGTGGTTTGGCTGAAAGCAAAATGTAATTATCCAGTTAAATGACTATTTATGTGGAAGATGATCCGATGATCTAGTTGGTACATAGTTCCATCTCATTGACCCCACAGGTTGAAAAAGATTACATAGAAGTAAAAGGATGGTACCTGCTCCCTCGTTCTTTAGTGATTTGCAGTAGGTTTAGTAATGAATCAATGATTGGATGATTGGATATTATGCTGACGGATTATAAGGAAGATAATCTGGATGTGTTGTTTATATAAGTTTGTTGTTTATTCTCTGAAGTGTAAAATGTAAAAAAGTGATCTGGTTCTGCATGAGCCAGTTCATTCTGATGCTGCTGATTTTAATAGCAGGCAACTCTGAGGCCATCCTGTCTGGTTGAAGCTTAATATATTTACTTTTAATTCACCTGCGGAGATTGAATATTCCCTAAGTGTGAGAGATTACATGCCCACAGAATTTAATCAGATTTAAATGTCATTTTCACAGAGAAAACATTTTGTCGGTCCAGCTAAATGCAATCAAAACTAGTTAATCCAGGTTTTTTAAAGTCCAAAGTGCAGGAAAAACCTGGACTAAGACTACATGGAAGGATATCTGCGTTATTTAACTTCCATTTGGAAGAGTAAATACACAAGAAGACACAAAGCCACGTTGCTGGATCTGGTGTTAAGATGACGCGTAGTTCATTCCTCACCAGCTTTATTTATAAAACGCTTTCAGTCATAAATGAAGAGCTGCGTCTTTAACTGGACACTGTTTGTCCCTACAGCCTACAGCACTTTCTACATCGTTGGGCTGATCCTGTCCATGCAGATCCCCTTTGTGGGCTTTCAGCCAATCAGAACCAGTGAGCACATGGCAGCAGCAGGTTGGTAACCAGTCGCACATGTACACTATGCCTTTACAGCTAGTAACTCGTTGCTTCAACCTAAGCAATGATTATCTACATGAAGCGTCTGCCTGCCGTTTAGATCTTGACCCTGATCTTTCTCTTGGTAGGCGTGTTCGTGCTTCTTCAGGTTTACGCCTTCCTGCAGTATCTGAAGGACCGACTGACCAGGCAGGAGTTCCAGACTCTGTTTTTCCTGGGAGTGTCTCTGGCTGCTGGAGTGGTTTTTCTCTCTGTCATTTATCTCACATACACAGGTTGGTATAAGACCGGAAAAGAGAGAAAAAAGGGCCAAATTGAACATGATGATGGTGATGATCTACAGTAAAAGTCAAGCAGGAGTCAAATCAAACGGTCTGTCTGCTGGATTAACTAACATTTGGTTGAATAAAGCAGAAAATGATCCTGGAAGAGCTAAATGAACGCTGGATAAGCACACAGTCATGTGGTGAAAGTAACGCAACAGCTTTCTGGTTTTTACCAGGTCGTAAAATGACATGAAACAACCTGAGATGGAACAATACAAACAATAAGTATGTCGTTTCACCACAGAAGAAAGCATTTATCATTTATTTTATATCAGCTTTTACTGTTTATGGATGTAAATGTCAGGTTTATTTCTGATGCGATTTGCTGTTTGTGTTCATTCTGCCAGTGTTGGATCTGCAATCTATACGAGACTAAAAGACATCTGATTAACTTTATCCAATTTATCTTCCTCAGATTACATCAGACGTTTTAGTTGTTGGAACAAAGAAAGTGGAAATGATTCCACATGTTTCTTACTGTAGTTTGGATTGGATCAGTGTTGCTCAATCTGTTTTTTTCTTTCATTCAGCTTCAGTTTTCGCATAGAGGGAGAGAGAGAGTAAGCTGTCTACAGCGATGCGTGAAAATAGATATTTTAAAATTCTTTTTCACATTTTCCAGTCATTACTAGGAATTCTTTCAGAGTTTGTACATAGAAATGTCTATTTTTGCCCGTAATGTCTTTATTGACACAGCCTGCGTTGTTAGCGATAGTCGCTAATAAACCAGCCGACGTGTTGATGTTACTTTATATTTGCTTTCTGGTTTCCTGATGCCGCCATTGTGGTTTTCTTTTATCTACTTATGTTGTTCGTGTGTTTAAGAGACTCAAAAAAAGCCAGTTTTTTACACACAACATTAAACGTTTATTCAACTTTTTTTTTAATAAACTCGAATAGTGTAAGAAAACCTTCAGATGGTGCAGATGACAAGAATTATGCAGCAATTAAAGTGATTACAGGATAAAGACAGGTTTGTGGGGAGGTCGGGTGCACACTAAGCCTTTTAAATCTGTTGAGCGAAACCCCCACCACTCACTTATTCTGCCCCCATCTATCCTCCTCAGGGGGATCCGGGTCATTTTGGTTGTTAACCGAAACAAATGTGAGCGAATCTGCTTGTTCTTTGTTAAATATGTCTTATGAATAATTACTGTATCCAGGTTTGATTGATTGTATTGATGAATTGTTCATGTCAAAGGAATTTAAGGTAAAATATCCGCTTTGTAATTGAATCTTTACTTTAATCCCTGAAACGGCCTCAGTCCTTAATATTATTTTGTCTTTACATTAGAAGAGGATCTTTTCGTAAAGATGTTATGAGGCTGCATGAAATCTAAATTCAGTGTTTGAATTGAACGTCTCATCTATTATGTGAAGTCCTTCCAGCTGGCTCGCTAACGGTGTTTATTACCCCATTTTATCTTTGCACCATGCGTATCGGAGTAATTAGACGATGCGATGGGTATTACAAAGCGATTACTCGCAGCACTGAGTCATTTCTTTCTGTGTTTGCAGGGTACATTGCTCCATGGAGTGGGCGCTTCTACTCCCTCTGGGACACAGGGTAAGTCCTCTGAAGTGATGTCCTGGGTCTTGTTGCGCGGTGTTGATGAGGTGAAGACGCTTTCATCAGCGAGTCTCATCAGGCCTGATTGCTGAGTTACTAAGTTTTCATTTATTCAGGCTGAATGAATCTGAGAGCACGTTTAATAAAAGATCAAGGCGCGCTTCTTTTCTTTTTTTATACTTCATCATGCAGAAGAGCAGAAGTCGTGACCTGTTTTCACAGAAAAGACTAAGTTTATAATCCCATTTCTTTTATTATATTGAATTCTTCCAAATGGAGCTTTATGAAATGTTTATCATCCTCGAGTCATTTGAGGTTACTGTGACCTGTAATAAAACCCAGACTGGTTCCTCCATCATCTCCTCCCCTGATCTGGGCTTAGAGAGCGTCAGCTAAAAATCTCCTGGTGTGTGTGTGTGTGTGCGAACAGTCGGGCTTATGCAAACAAGACTTTCTTTTAGGAATTTCCATCTTGCGGTATAAGAGATGCTTAGTTTCTTAGCGAGAGCATTTGTGAGACCGCTGAATGATCATTTTTATATAGTTGTGTGTTAAAAGTTGCTCCTGTGCTGCCTGAATTCCCTCGTGTCTTCCACAGCTACGCTAAGATCCACATTCCCATCATAGCATCAGTGTCGGAGCATCAGCCCACCACCTGGGTCTCTTTCTTCTTTGACCTGCACATCCTTGTCTGCACCTTCCCAGCAGGCCTCTGGTTTTGCATCAAGAACATCAATGACGAGCGTGTCTTTGGTAAGTAGAGAATAATTTCAGCCTGACGTTGCTTTAAATGATCCGGACGCGCTGCGTCTGATTGTAAAAGAGTCTTTCTGCCGTCCGTGTTAGTTTCATGTGATTCAATTAGATTCTGCTGCAGTTGTGCAAACTCATCAGCTCCTGATAAGATGGCGCTGCTTTCCCAGCATGCAACAGGGCGTAGCTTTGCTTCCCATTCTGTAGCTGAAGTTCTATCCTGGTTTTATAGCTTTGAACAGAATTCAGCAATAAAACGAGAATAACTTGAATAATAGTTATTTAGGATGATTCTGCTTCTTTTGTGCTTTTGTAATTCAAAGACTTGATATGTTTTAGTAAAGCAGAGATGAGAAGCAACCACCAAAATAAGATAATCATGAAACTATCAGATTTTTGTGATGCACAAATAACATTTCATGCTAATAAGTTATTATGGAAACATGATTATAGACGGTACAGTCAGAGCTCCTGCTGGATCTGCTCACCAACATGCCCGATAACCTCTTTCAGCCCCTTATTTCCAGTTTCATAAACTGGTGACCATATGAGCTGTATACATTCCCCCAACTAGATGTTTAGAGTCGCTGGTGGTTGGAAAGGATTACAATCTGCATAGTTACCGTGTTGTGAAGGAGTAAAGTTCTGACAAGCTGAAAGGCAAAGCGCTTCAATCACCTGTAACTATGCGTGTTTCTCTCCACCTAAAACTGTGTGAAGGTTTATATATATATATATATATATATATATATATATGTATATGTGTATATATA
>JBAMHX010000007.1:27459574-27473439 GCA_037177515.1 Pseudomugil tenellus | reverse complement strand
AGCATTCATAAACTGTAAGAGTTGGGGGGTCTGAATGCCAAAATATACACAAACTAATCTAAAATATTCATGTGTTCTAAACGAATAAAGCTTTTATATGTCAGAAATTATGTTAATAACTCAAACAGTGGGAAACATAATCAGCTATCGGCCCTTTGTGCTCTGAATACGAATCAAAAGCTAACTTCAATTTCAAAGAACCTGTCATCTACTCTCACCAATCACAGTAGCGCCTACAGTCACATGACTCAGAGGCGCATCTTAATGACGTATGTTTTGGTTCGCTGATCGAGGAGTTTCATTTTTAAGCTATTTGTTGTGCCTCATAATGAATAAAAATAAAGCAAGTGGCGTGGCGTGGGTGAAACCAGCAGAACCTTCATTTCTGAAGAAGTTTAAAAGCGATTCTGGATACAAAGAAGGGCCTAATGTTGACACGAAGGTAACGTTAATGAATGGGAAAGCTAGCAGTTCTCTAAATGTTTATGAGGAAACCATTAGCATCGGGTCCGGAGCCTTTTAATTTCAGATAGTATCACTAAATGTTTCCTTAATTGTCTTATATGCCATAATGTTAAGCTGGTTTCCTTTTTTACTTACTCGCGCCTCTTATTCGGGTTTTGTTTCTGCGTTTTTTAGCGCCAAGCGATGCCAACACCGGATGATGACAGTGGGAGCGACCGGGAAGATGAGTTACCCCAAGTTGTGGTTCTGAAAGGAGGAGACCTGACTGCAGAGGAGGTTAAGAAGATTAAGGGTGAAATACGAACGGAAGGCGGTGCAAAGAAAGGTCAGACCGGATTATTACATGTTATTGTGTCTGGTTGCAAACTCACATCTTCATCTGATTCCCAGATGATGACGCTGCTGATGGTAAAATCCTTTTTAAGAAACCTGCCAAGCGCTCCTCCTCAGACAAGTTCCAGGGCATCACTGCCAGCTCCAGCAAAAAGAAGAAGAATGATGGAGGTGGGGGAGAGGATGAGGAGAAGAAGGAGAAGTCTGGCAAACAAGTAAAAAACAGCAGCCTTCTGTCGTTTGGAGGGGATGAGGAGGAAGAGGAAGACTGAATGAATATTAATGAGATGAAAAACTGTTGGGAACAAAGTCAGGTGTTGTGTAAAGGTAGCGTGTTAAAGCCACTGGTCCAGTATCTTCCCATTAAGACCATCACCGTCCCATTCATGGTAGCGTCTGTAAATATCAGCGTCAAGCCGCCGTGTGGAAATAATTTAACCGTCTTTAGTTTGGACATCCTTAAACACTTCACTTTACACAGAGAGTAAAAACTATTTAATTTCTAATTAATACGTCCGATCGGACATTAAATCAGTAACTGGACCCCTGGATGAGAGGCGGTCTTATTCCCAGTTGGCAGACTGGGCAGGTTCGCACCATCAGGTCAGATTACATGTTGATATTTTATTTTCAGCCTTTAATCAGTTCGAACACACAGTAACCTGCTGAATTTATTACGATTCCTCTTAATGCAAAGAGCAAAATGGCCGTTTTGCGACCTTTCAGCTCATAGTTTCATCTCAGTGACAGAAATACTGAATCCAGCCTCATGTTTACCTGTTAACCCAGCTGGGGGGGTCATTCAGCCCCCGCCACCTTGCCCGCGTGACTTTATGCTCCCGCCATCCATCTCATCTGTGATGGAGCTGAAGTGTTTTCTAGAAGTCTGTTAAAGCTCGTTTCTAAACGTTTAATCCATTCAGTGCTGTCCTGGATGAGTAAGTCGGATCTGGCTTCGACATCGGAGCTGCTCGTGTAGACGATGCATTCTTATGCATTTTAAGTTTGTGTTTTACTGGATGTGACATTTGATAAAACATTAAAAGTGTATCATGGACTCTTTTTATTTATTTAACTGTAGTTGCTGCAACTTATTTATCCTGAAGAAGAAAACGAATCCAGATGTTTCTGTTGCTGTTCTGATGAAAACCCACTGAGATCGGAGGTATGTTTAATGAGAAAAGATGAAAAACAAAACATCTAATGTGAGTAAAAATACTAAAAGTGCATCTCAGGAGAAACTTATTTTAAATGATTTGAAATAAAAAGTAAAAACTTGTTTATTCCTCATTTTGATATTTAAGGCTTTCAGCCAATAAAAACCCAGAATGAGGATAAAAAATGTACCGTTCAGAGGCAGCAAACAACTTTCCTCACGACCATTTATGATAAAGAGAAGCTTTTCTATCATCCAAAGTACTATACAGTACATGTATTGTACTATAAAGTATATGTATTGTAGTATAAAGTACATGTATTGAGTACTTAGGGCTCCTTTTACAGGAATTAGTCGGGTGGGAATCATGATTTTGGCTTGTTTTTGGTTTTTTTTAATAAAAAAGTCCAGACTGGTTCATCTTTGTGCCGGTGTGTCTGCTGTCCAACCAAACTGGCCGTTTGGTCAGTAAAGCCGGCAGGCGCTCAGACCTGCTGGAAAATAAAACCAGCATAAAAATCCCAACATTTCCTGGTTGATCCACTAAAACAAAACAAACGTACCAGTTTCAGATCAGCCAAAGATTATTTGACTGGTTTTAAAGACTAAATGGTCCCGAGTTTGTTTTCTGAATGATGAGACCATTTCAGGTCTTTTATTGCTGAACGCACTTTAAAAATGATTAACTTACTGCCGTATTCTCATTTATTCACATCTGGTCAAGTTTTATTAAATATTGTGAGGAAGGAAAAAAAAACGAACCCATTATTTCAACCTCTTTATTGAAAAAGGCATGTTTCATTCTCACACCTGCATCCAGATCATTACAACTGATGGAAGAAGCGTTCAGTGTGGCGATCAGAGCCAAACAAAACGCGAGTAGTGTCTGCGGCCCCCCCGTGTAATAAATACGCTCTGGGAAATGATGCGGTTATGTTTCGGAAATTAAGGCCGACTTTTTCCTCTTCAGCTGGATTTTCTCTCATCTCACCAAAACCTCACAACAGGATCATTCAGCATCCAGAGATGGAAATATTTACAACAAACCGACTACACAGAGCCGCGCTACGGAGCTCAGCCAATCAGAACGCTGCAGATGTTGGTGCCGAGCCCGGAGCGTTCGGGAAGCTCGATCCGCTTACGGCGGGTTGTGTGAATGAACAGCTGCAGCGTTTTAATGCCCCCCCCCCCGCCCTGCTTTACACTCAGCAACAAAAACACCGATATGAGCAGCATGACCTTCTGACAAGATGTTGCTTTTAATCATCTTGGTACAAATTCTCCGATCAGTAAATGATACAAAGCCACTGATCCCCAATCAGCATGTGCCAGGTTTCTTTGCGTGTTGCTTGATAACCGTCTGATCAGAGAACAGCAGCGCGCCGCTCATTTCGCCGCCAGATGTTTGGTTTCATGATGATGATGATGATGATGTGTTACTGCGGAGTTTCTGTTTTACACAAGATGGCTGCTCTGATCTGACGCCGCTTCCGGTCCTCCTGCGACCCGATGAGATCCCCACCTTCTGCATAAAATAAAAAAGGAAAAGAAAAGCAACCCCCCCCCGGTGAGGAACGGTGAATCCGTCAAGCTCTCGTCTCGTCTCGCTTCCAACACGTTCAAGTACAAAAAGAAAAGTCAGAAGGTCAAAGTTCATCAGGTTAAAACCAGTGTGGGGTGGGGTCTCCACCTCTCCTCCCCCCCCCCGCCCGCAGAGATCAGCTGAGCGTGTGATGGTTCGAAGACAACAGGAGAGGGAGGGGGTCCCGGAGAAAGTTCTTCATCTTGACTGCTGCTGCGAGTTGTTGAAAGTTTAGTGTGTGAGATATTTCCGCCCCCCCCCCACGTCCAGTCTGCCTCCGCTGCCGCCTGCCTATAAAGATTTCTTGGACAGTTTCTTGCCCTTCTTAAGCGGCAGCTTGTTCTTCACGTATCCTCGCTTCCTCTTGGCCGTCTGTGGAGGGAAAACATTTCTACATGAACACAAACCGAGTGTTTCATGATGCAGTTCATCACGTTTATTATTCAACATCAGGCTCGTGTTGTTTCAGACGTAGATTCCGGTGTTTTCTAAAACTTTCATAGTCAAATCTGATTCATTAGCGGATCATTGATTCATTATCTTATTTGTATTTTTTCTCCAGAAAAGAGCTGAAACTGTTTCACAAATACCGTTCTTCACTTGGCAGAAGACAATAACAGGACAGTGTCCCACTCATGGGGTTGTTTAAAATGTCTGCCACCTTGTGATGATAAATGTTTAAAATGTTGATTATTCTTGTCTTATTGGGAAAAACATGGTGGGGGGGGGGGGGACAAATTCCTTTATTTTGCCACACGGAAAAAAGAAAAAGAAAAAAGTGAAATGAGGTCACTGCCAAACTATTTTTTTCCTCATGTGATTTGAATCGTGCGGCTTAAACGAGTTTATGGATCTTTTCTGGCTAATGAGTGAATTTCTGCTTCAGCCGATCAAAGGAAACGCACAGAAAAGAAATGAAATGTGATGGATGCTGCTCACTGAAGGCTTTTATTCAGCTGCGTTCAATAACCCTGAAATGAAGCAACCTACGAGCAGGAGCCATAAATAATGTTTTAAGTAGTTCTCACAGATTTGTTGTAGGCTGTTGTCATGGTGATGTGGTGTGGGAAGTCACGTGGATGTGTGCGGTGTCGGCCTGTTGCTACCAGATCCGTATGTGTGTGGACTGCGCATGCGAAATACGGGAACACCATCTAATCAAATCTGTTTGGTAGACGCTTTTTAACTTGCGGTGAACAACTTTTTCCGATTCTGTTACGCTTTGCAGCTTCACCATAAAATTCGAGGCAGGATGAAACTAGTGAAGGCTGCAGCACTACTGCACCTCTGAATCAATAAGAATTTCTTTTTAAGATCAGTGATGATCCAGGTATAAAAAGTTAATTTAGCTTATTATTTACGCTTAATCTTGCAGCTGCTTATCAAACTTTAATAAAGTTCTATAATATAACATTTCTGTCTTTTTTAGCAAAACAAGTTAGACAAAAACTTGATTGGCTAAATGTGATGTGACTATCGCTATCTTTAATAAAACTGTGTCCCCGGGTCCGCGGGCATCGCTGGTGCGCTACCCGCATCTGGGATCATGTCAGACGCTGCGGCCGCTTTGTCTGACATCATCCCCGGTGCTCTACAGGTTACGCGCACGTCGTCCTGTATATGTGCATTCAATGTGAATACAGATCGGGAAGCGACATCATCAGCCATGAAGGTTTCTCTCTTTTTTTTTTTTTTTTAAAAAGGCAAATCCCCTCATCGTGAAGCTGCAAAGCGTAACAGAATCGGAAAAAGTTGTTCACCGCAAGTTAAAAAGCGTCTACCAAACAGATTTGACTAGATGGTGTTCCCGTATTTCAGCGTCCAAGATGGCCGCCGCGATGCGCATGCGCAGTCCACACACATATGGATCTGGTAGAAATACAGATCTGGTAGCCACACCCCACACTCAGCTGTGTCTGTCGGACATTTTATCTTCTGTGGAGATTTTAAACGAGTGTGAGGGCGGAGTCAGCCTCTTTCAGTGAGGTGAGGTACACTTTAAGGGTTAAATTTAGCCAGATTTGTACATTTCCCCCGTTGACTTCTGTTTTTAACAAGTTCCAGCAGTGAGATCATAACTAGTCTGGGATCAGCGATAGCTCGCCTGACCGCACAGCAGCTGACTCAGGATCAGTCCAACAGCAGAATTATTGAAGGTTTCCCAGGTTGTAATCCCTTCCCACCTGAAAGCAACGCCGCAGAACCGGAGGGAGGGAGAGGGGGGGTAAGGAAACAGCGGTAAAGTAAGGGAAATCTGATGGAAAATCCTGACATAATTAAATACAAAACTGTTTTTTAAATTCATTTTTATTCTTTTTAATCCTGTTTTTTTATTTTTGGGAACTTTCATCCATAAATAATAAAGCAACCTGTGCGACTGCAGTGAAATAAGCAGGAATAAATATGGATGGATGAGAAATCTCATCTAATATATTCATATATAATGAAAGCTTTTGGTTTGCTGGTGGGGGGGGGGGTATAGTTTTTGTAAGCTTGGAGCATTAAGGCCTTTACACACCGGGTTCGATGCAAATAAACGACTCGAAACTATAAAATAACATCTGTGTGCGCAGCAGGTGCGACATTGCAAATAAATAATGAAAAATTCTACAACAAACTCGCACGGTGAGAAAACCAAACATGGATTCATCACCAAGCGCGACAACGCTGTGCTGCTGGCGCGGTGGGTGTGTCCGACCCTGGAGGAGTCTGGAGGGCTTGTGGAGCTGAAACTGGACCGCGGCTGCTTCAGGATGTCAGTGGGGCGATTTAAACATCTTCTTCAGCAACAAGCTCCCAGCTTGAAGAAGCAGAGAAGCAATTTCAGCGTTTATTCAACCGGACCAAGATGCTCGGGCATGGTTGCCATGGTGATACAAAGTTTGAACGAAGTAGCGGCGAGTTGCGCAGCTCCGCCAGGATCTGGTGTAAACACGCCTTCTGATTGGATATTCATGCATCTGTCAGATGTGACTGTTAAGAAAAATCTACCTCAGAATCGTGTGAACGTTTCCGCTGATAAAATATTCTGCTGTGCAAATTATTTGGGAAAAATCCGGTGAATGTGTGTGAGGCCTTACGAGCGACTTTTATTTGTCCAAAAACAGCGATTTGAACTAAATTATTTCAGACTGTTTCCTTTCATTTCAAGCAGTTTCTCCTCAGTTTGAGAAATGATGAGACGTCTACAAAGTCCAGGCCCTTTTGAAACAACGTGTTTTAGAAATAATAATTTAGGAAAACAGGAATAATTTGGACAAATTCATTAAAAATGTTTCTCTGGAAGAAGAAGGTCAACAGTCCAGCGTAGACCTGCAGCTTTTTGTTTCTTTCATCAGTTACAACAAAGAAGTTCATATTTAAACAATTCAAAAATACAATTTAAAACCATCATTTCTTAATTCCTTCCAGGAAATTCAGTCTCAAATGCTACCAGACCTTCTGCCTGGTCGTCTAGAATTTGTGTGAAGCAACCACATTAAAGAAAAGCAGGATGACCCATCAGAAAGAACAGAAAGAGAAAAAGGTCAGAAACAAACAGATCACAGTGTTCGAAAACAGACAGTTTTTCTTTTTCTCTGCAACTCGACTCGCTCAAGGCAACACAAAAATAAACACGTAGCGCACTTTGTTGGCAACACAGAGAAGCACATTAAAAGCTGTCCATGGCTAGTGAGGGGTCTGCCCCCTCACACCACATACTGGTAGGTCTCAGCCTTCCCGTGGTCGGGGGTGGAGAAGGGGCTAAACCACAATAAGGAGAAGGGGTGTCCAAATACCGCCCTCATGTTCATCCACTTAGTTTTTTTAGCCCATCTTCTCTCTTCCTTTTTCAACTGCTCTATGCCCTGAAAACGAAAGACAACCAAACTTCAGTTGGTGTGTTTTTGTGACCTACTGAGTCATTTCCACACACTCATTTTTCTTAGACAACAATCTGGGCCAGTTTCGTGCTACAAGTCTTTATACGGTTCATGCAGCTGATTTGTTCTCTGTGTCACACAGGACGTGACAGGCCAAAGCCCTGACATGCCGTTTCATACCTCTCACCTAGAGTTGCAGACAAAAAGAAGTTCATAGCAGGAAATTCATGAGTGAGAAGAAGTTTAACACAACAGGAAAGGGATTCCTTCTTTCACTGATTTACGAACAAATTTACCTTCAATAAGAGAAACACAAACATTCCTGCTTTACACAAACACCTCGGATGTGGCTGCAGCAAAACATGAGGGTTGCTTCAAGGCAGCTTTACTTTCCACCGTTCGCCAAGCGGAACATGCGCTTTAATCATTTCAGCCCATTTAAAAAGCTTTTTTTTAATTTGCTGCCATCTTCTGCTGTAATGCAGTTACATGTCGGGATGCTAATACTGAGCAAAAGCAGCGCAACGCTTACCACATGTCATCACCCAGGTTTTATTCCCAAAACAGCAGAAATAACATCAGATGTTGAAACAGACATTTTGCCACTTCATGGAAATAATTTGCAGCAACATATCTGTAAAATTTGGAGCGTGGAAAAGAAAAGTCCACCAATGGAAACATCTGGCGGAGCAGTTGACCTTTAATAAGCTTCATTGGCCACATGCCAGTAACCTGATTAGTAATGAAAGAACATTTCTCACAAATCTGACACAAACTGACTAAAAATTGAGGAATAATTTCAGAAAAATGTTCCTAATGTGCAGAAGACTAAATAGTTTTTACTGCAGTGTAGAATATAATTAGATTCAGAGAATCGGGAGGAATCTTTGTGTGTATGAGACAAGGCTAAAGGTCAAACCTGGTGCATCTGATGCGACATGATTCTACTGGAAATCCCTGCATGGACTCACAAACACTTCAACAAATCACTGTCTGCAACACAGTTCTCCCTGAAACAGTTTTTAGGTTGGAGCGCCCCTAGTGGCCAACCTGAAAATGATCAATGCCTCAAAATGGAATCAGTCCATCCTCTCTATTCTGTTAGACGGCATGTCGTCACGATGACGTATTTGCCATGGCAACCGAAGGCGCCATCTTTGTCTAGGGGTAAACAACTCATTAGTCTTATTCAGTTAAATGTGTTTGGCTCACTGTAGGTTTAAATTCCCTAAATATGGATTTACTTATTCCACACGAGTTTTTCATATTAATGTCACCTACCAGCAAATTAAATCACACGATATACAGACGTTACGGAAGCGTTTGACCGTCACAACCATTAAAAAATACGGAACCAGTTTCTCATTTTAATGAATAAAATATGTCATTATAATGTGACAGTTTTTTTATATAACAAGATATTAATCTCATTATGTCGAGAAATTTTAAAAAAATGGTTTCTCATAATGAGATGTGTAACCCTAACCCTAGTTTCAACTAGCATAATATAATGATTTGTTTTTTAAAGTAACAAAGTTATCTTTTTTCCTGTGTGGAAATGCGTTCCTCCAGCAGATTTTGACTTATTAAAACGCACCTCTCTTCATCTTCTCGCTGTTCCCTCCACACCAGAATCAAAAGTTCACCGAGAAACGATGTTACGGTTATAAATATCACGTTATAACGAGATAACTGTGTCACTTAGATGAGGAAATATAATTATATTATATATTTTTTAACGGGAAACATGTCTTGTATAACGAGAAACCTTCTCGTTAAAGTTTCTCTATATAAAGAGATTAATATGTCGTTATATCGAAAAACATTTTCATTATAAAGAGATTTTTGTCGTTAAAAAGAGAAACTGGTCAAATATTTTTTCATGGTTGTTACAGCTAAACGCTTCCGTAGGAAGTAGGGCTGGAAAAATGTTCTTAAAGTCCTCCAGAGAGTATATGGCTGTACGATCCATTAGTAGGGCCAAAAGTGGAATACCCCGATCAGAGTTCATCTAAGATGCACAGCAAGACTTTTTAAAAACACCCCAAGAAGCAAAAAGGAAGCGAGGCTAAAAGACATTCATGTCCATTGTTTATGATGCTCTGAATGCAGCCGCTAACTGTTAGCTAACAGCCTAAATACGGCCGGTCTGACTCGTTATAATTAAGAGGTTTTGGGTTCTTTGCAGCCCTAATGTTATTATTAAGTTTCTATATTATTATGTATAGAATATCACTGAATGTGGACTTACTAAATGTAAAATAAAGGCCACAGATGTAGGTATAGTGGGACTCTGGTTGCCACAACTTTTTAACCATCACCATTACGTCCGATCATATTTGGCATCTGCTGACGGCGCTCAGCCACTTATCTCTCCTGACTTAACGGTATACGATGGTACTTGGTTTTGAACCGCTTGTTTTTTAAAAAAACTGGATGTACAACATGATTTTGTCATGTCTCTTCTGTAGTGTTGCTAGGGGCTGTTGCCAAGACGCTAAGATGGCGAGCTGCGTTGCTATGCAATTACGTCACAATGTCCCGCATGTCCGTCTAATCCAATTATATCTATGCATCTGCAAAACATGAAAACTCTACTTTGAATATTGTTGAAGTATCACATTAACACTAAGGATCTGCAGCAGAAGCAGCAGCAGTCATATTCCAATATTCCAAACACTCCATTCGGGAATAAAAATATCCTGATTTCAACATCTGATACATTTTTTATGTTCTACTGTGAATAAAATAAGTTGATGACATTAGCAAATTACTGCATTTTGCTTTATATTTTATAAATTGTTCCATGTTCTTTTGGATATATCAGCAGCAAAATGAAATTAGGAGAAGAGAATTAAGTAGCTAAACATTAACAACTGTCAACGGAAATGTCATCTCTTCCCTAAATGTCGAAGTGAAAGAAGTACGGAACCAAAACACAGCCGTGGAAGTTGTTAAAATATGGTTTAACTATTGATGTGTAAGTTATTTCACCTGAAAACCAAATAAACGGACAAAAAAGGGCACATTAGGGCGAGTAAATGGGTTTCAAAGTGAAAGTGCAAACATTACACTAAAAGCTATATTCACACTGCAGGTGTTGATCCGCAACTCCCATTTGTTTTGTTGTTCACATCAGAATTTAAACGCAACCCCCGTCTGACTCCAGTGTGAACAGTCTGCAACCCTGAAGAGTCCAACATGCACAAGAGGACATGCTGGACATTCAACACAACCTGCATCCTTTGGCTTAGAATTGTGACATTGTCTCTCGCCATTGTGCTCGTTTATATGACCATAAAAATCTGCTGACTGGGAGAAAAGAGATAACTGTAATAATCTACATACGCTTCTGAAATGCAGTGTTCAAAAATCCTTTCCTACATTTTCCAACCCACTAGTGCCTCGATTCTCAAACTGTTGTACGTGTACCACTGGTGGTACTCGAGCTCGCTCTTGTGGTACTTGAGGGAAAGTCATGTATCTGGCAAAATCCTCGACTCAGCGCTCTTTAAATAGCAATATTTCTGTTTCGGTTAAAAATAATTGTTTACTTTTTTGTGGAAAAGAAGTGAGATTTCGTTATTCTGCGGCTAGCTTACTGATGGATGAGCGTCATCTGATTAGCCAAGTAAATGTCCTATCAGATTGTCTTGTCACATGTTGTCACACGTCCAATTGGACTGCTTTTATATCATCATGTTGTATATCAAAGCTCTAAATGGAATAAGATGTCCCACTCCTTACTATTTTTTGTTTGGTTTTATTTTAAGTGGGAGAAATCAGCCACACACCATCTTTGGCTAAGTCTATAGAAACGGCCTGTAGGAGGCGTCAGCTGCAATAACACAAGTTTTTATTTTTGCAGTTTTATACATATAATAGTTAAACCCTTTATATTTTACCTCATTATTCCAAAGACATTTGTAAACACTTTCAAAATGTCCAAAAAGTTGTTTATTAAGTTTGCTGTTTTTTGATACAAAATGTGAAATTTCTTTTTTCAATTTGTTTTTTCTCCTTGAGTCCAAAGATTTTTTTTAAAAAATTCTTTTGACCCAATAATAACATGGATATTATGAATGAGTTACAAGATGACTATTTTATGAGCTATAATCCACAAATAATATCAGGTGCGGATTAGTCCCAAAAACCCATTTAGACTCTGAAGGGTATTAACTTTCAAATATAAATAAAATAATACAAAACATTTACAATACACAAAATACTTGAAATTCATATTTAAAATAAGTCTCGTCTTCCATTTCCGCCTGCTTCTTTGTCCGGTTCATGCACTTGAGCCTGCCCAGTAATACGTCATTGCTTCAAAACTGCTTCATTTCTGAACTGCTTATAGCCAATAGCCATGTATCTTGTAGCTTTATATATTTACCGTGTGTTCAGGTCGATCATGATGATGGTACTTGTGAGAGCTCGCTATTTTCACAAATGGTACACACAGTAAAAAGTTTGAGAACATCTGCACTAGTGGATGTCTTTCAGAGTACATATGTAGTAACATCCAGTCTTTTTTCACATTCCAGAGCCTAGAATTAGCATTAGCATTAGCTGCTAGAATGCTAGCTTAGAAGCTGCAAAATAAGATGCTTTACGTCATTTATACAATTTATATGTCTCATAATCAGATAACTGCTGTTCTCTGATAAAGCAGATTTTGCAGTTTACATGACCGCTTGAATAATCTGAGAAGTCCAGAATTCAGACCGTGATCAGACGTTTAGTAAACTAGCTTAAGTAGGATGAAATGTAAGGAGAAACATTCAGAGGTCGCTTTAAAATAATCAGGTATGTTTCTAACTTCAGACCTCAAAAAGATAGTTGCCTGGGTCTGATTTGAAGAGAAAATATCTAAATGTGTTGTTCAGACTGTCATAGGGAGAAAAAAGATGAAAAAGTCCAAACAGTCATTTTTTCCTGCAGTGTGAAGGTAGCCCAGCGTAAAGTCATTCACTTCTAAGACCACATTGTTCAGACTTAATGGGCGTCTGGTCCTGCACGCTGTGAGACTTCGCTGGTGTTTCAATTAGAAGCCAAACAAAAAGTATATTTGGGAGCAGAGAGATAAAGGAGGAAATAAGAGAAAAGCTTAGAGGTGGAGGAGGCCAGAAGGTCACTAAATGGGTCACTTACGGTCTCGTCAGTACAGATGGAGTGGACTTGAGTGCCGAACATCACAGAGGTGAAGATGAGGAAGAGGAGGCCCTCAAAGCACAGGAGTATGAGGAGGATGACTGTTGCTGGAGGAGAGAAGGAACTGCACTCTGGGGGATGGAGGGAGATGACAGTGAAAGGGCGAGAAGAGGTTCATGTGAGGAACTGCTGCTACTGGAGGAACTACTGTTCTGCTCCACCTGTTACCGTGGCAACAGGTGTAGAGCAGGAGGTTCGGGGTGGGAGGGGAAATGTCTGTCAGTAGTTTGCACAGGTATTCAGCTCCCTGAGTGTTTTTTCCTTCTGCCATTATATCCTGACCTAACAACTGGGAATGAAAGACATTTTCTTAATCTGAACTATTTTTTTTTTTTGCTTTTAACAAAATCAATTAATTTTTTTTGTTATATTTACTATTTATTACCGTGTGATAGGTCAGATATATTGTAGTGTATGTTTTTTGGTGTTCACCAGGTTTTGAGTAAAGTTTTTATCAGAAAGTGATGCAGAAGCTGTATGTATCAAATATGATACAACTTTAAGGGGCTAAACCTGGAATTATACACAGGTTTTTATAATCAAAGTTCTTGAAATTCAACAGAAGAACAATAAAAGTGGAGCATACATATGTGTCTATTCTCTTAAGCCCTTAAAATGGTACCCAATAACCAATTAAATAAGAGTTACATAAGGGTCATCTTATCCTACTAAACACCCATCTATAGTTGTAAAACCCCCAATCAGGAGGCATCTCCAGATAGCTCAACCACGTGGATAATAAAACAAAACCTTGCCAATCGCAACAATAAACCTTTTAAAGAAAATGGCACCACAGCAAACCTGAATAGAGAGAGGGGGGGGTACTAATCACATCAGGGAGACCTAACCTATCGGGGGGGTTGGAAAAGTGGTCCTGGAGGAAACTAAATAAATATATAAACGCTTTTTCAGAGTTTCCCTAAAAGCACGCTGACACTGCTGGTGTTTGGTCCGCTTTTAACAGACTGTTGTTCGCTTCCGGAATAATACGATTAGTTTGCCGCAATATGAACAGCGACTGAACTCTGACGCAGACCAAAGGCTGTCGCCGCAGTATGAACAGCGACTGAACTCTGACGCAGACCAAAGGCTGCTCCGTATGTAAGCCGGGGGTCTGAGTCCGCTTGCAAACGGACCATCCAGCGAGCAAACACAAAGCGAGTCTACCAACCGCAATGAAAACCAAACCAATGCATGTGTTCAGGAATCGTATGTTCTGCACACCAAGACCAGAGTCCTGCACGGATCCCATTTT
>JBAMHX010000007.1:27447455-27458246 GCA_037177515.1 Pseudomugil tenellus | reverse complement strand
CCTGGTTCCAGCTGTGTTCTCCCATCCTGAATTACAGAACCAGCTGCAGAAAAGTTTCTCACTGGCTGTTCTGAACAAGTGATGGTGAAAACTCCTGCAGTGCTTTCTCATGGTTTCCATGGTTACCCCATCTGATCAGTAAAACACTCAACATGTCCACTAAAATAAAAAAAGGAGAAAAAAATACTCTAAATAAATACTCAGCACATGATATTTACTGATGATGATACTATAAAAGTGTGTCTGTGGGAGCTTCGCTCTGCAGCAAGCAGCTGGTTCTACTGGGATGTTATCCTGGCGCTTTAGTCAGAAGACTGACTGGAGACTAAATAAGACTTATAAAACTGTTTTATATCAATCTATCTGATCACATGGACTGATTAGATCGCTACTCAACAGTAGATTCAACAACAGTGACTTCTGATGATGCTGACTGTCTCTTTCTTCTTCCCTTCCAGGCACCTCCAACAAAAAGCAAAAGTACTTTTACGCTTTCTCCTATTAAAGAAAATGAAAACTGAACTACAACTAATCTAATTAATCATATCATACAGCTCAGACAGATATTTCTGTCATCCAGTCAGGTGACTAAACACCAGAACTGGCAGCTAAGGAGTATAAAACCAGAAATATTCTAATAAATTTAATTATGGTTATATTTCAATGCAAAGTCAGGTTATTATAGCAGCAGTTTCACTATGAGTTCTCGGGGGGACTCGCGTTCAAAATAAATAAAAAGGAAAAAAAACCCACTTACTCGTCCAATCATCTTCAAAGCAGTAGAGGAAGTGGAAGAGCACCATGATCAGAGTGTGGAGAGAGACGAGTGCAATGTACATCTAGGTAGAAAAACCAACATGCATATTTATAAAAGGATCAAAACTGCAGGTTTTTACTGAGCTGTGATCCGGCCGCCAACAGATTCTCAGTGAACTTATCTCCTCACAAATAAATAAAAGTTACCACGACATGAGATACAAACGACTGAAACACAGCAGGACAAAAAGGTTTGAGTGTTTTTAGTTCGCGTCCAATCGAGCTGGAAATGACTTACTGTAAAAAGCACAAAGTACTTTTGGTTGTTCTCCCCAACACAGTTGTTGACCCAGGGACAGTGGTGGTCCATCTTCCTTATGCACCTTTTGCAAACACTGCAAATCAAACAGACATTCAAAAGATTAATTTAAAAAAATCTGGATTTGTTCAGAAAACTAAGAGAAAAACTAGAAAGAGCTCCCGCTTGGTGAAAGGGGAGATAAAATAAAATGAGATAAAATACTACACATTAAAGTACATTCCAGTAGCTTCTTGGCAATTTTTAAGTAAAATGTGAATTACTGTTTGTAAATAAGCTCAGTGAAAAGTCAAGGAATAAATCTGCAAGAAAATCTGGCCGGACTTGGAGCTCTACCCAATGAGGGACATAAGATCTGTTTGAAAGTAATACAAGTTCAATTCTTCAATTTTAATGTGTCAGTAACATTTAAGTGGAAAAAACTATACTTATTTTATAAATATCTTAAACTGTTAATTCAATTCAGCTTTATTTGTAACGCGTAACATCAAAATAATGTAATCTCAGGGTGTTTTCCAGGCTGAACTCGCTCAGCAATGGCCGCCATCTGCCTTTACTGCTGGGGTTTGTTACAGGGTTTGGAAATACATATTTTATTTCAATTTTCTGAATCTTATAACTTATAAGTTAGTGAAGCTGAATTGGATACTTTTTGGCAGAATGTATGGATGCGAAAGAAGAAAACGTGTTAAAATCTTTCAGTAAAATACAAGTAGGCAGCATGAAATTTGTTCCCTTCTGCTGTTCGTCTTCATTTGCCTGACTGAAAATGCAAAAAGGTCCAGTGCCGTGCCCACCAGATCCCGTTTTATGATCCTAATCGGCTTCATTGTCTCTCCAATATACACATTACAAACATAATACAAAAACATAAACATAAAGAAAGTTATTAAAATAAAAAATATTACTCCTAATAGCCTGTACTGTCGTTCTAACATGATACAGCAATGATAAATACATCTTATTGCAATCACCTACAACATCTGTTTCACTCTGTTCTGGCAGAGTTTAAAGAAAACCAGATGCAAGTCTGTGAGACTTAATAACCAGAGGTCTATAAAATCTTATAGAAAGGGAAAAAACAGACGCTTGTCATTGCTACTATAAGCTACATTACTAGCAGTAAAAAAATACTTCAAGCACAAATAATTTAATTACATCATTTAACACTTTTGCCAGACAAAATTTATGAGCTCAATCATAATGATCTGATTCAATGATCTGAATCAGCCCTGAAATGTTTTCATACCAGCGACAAAGCCGACCAGGAGCAAGCAGGTGTGAAAGCCCATCAATGTCTCTAAGCAACAAAAACTAAAGCCACTTTAAAAACAACACATGGACACCTAACCACTGCTTTCAGAGGGAAAGAAAACTGGAAATAATAGATGCTGGTGTTCACCGGAAAGCTGTAATGGAAATTCTGGATTCTGAAATGCATCACCACGTAGAAATCAATGAGTTTGCATTGATTTTGCACTTCTGGGAAAAGGAAACCACATCATGGCATTGCTTTACCCGGTACAACCGCATAAAAAAAAACAAACTTCTATCTGAAGGCTATGTTGGATGTAAAAATGTTTATGAATTAGTGCTGAATTAAACAGTGTCGTAGCCACACAGAAGGGGACTGCATGGAGGAGCTATTTCTGTTTAGTCTCTCTGCTCTGCCGCCACCACATGAACTACAGCGCTGGCTTAATGAAACACTGCAGTGACACTTTCACATCCTGTTTGTCCCACCTGCAGTGGTGTGCTCGGTCAGGCTTGATGCTGCAGCATTTGGGACATTTGTAGACCACTTGTCCTGGTTTCAGCTGAAGGCTCTCGATGTATTCCTTAGTAGCATTTCCTTTTGGCACTGCTCCCTACCAGCAGACACAGAGGACTTCAGTGTAATGTGCAGGGGATTCATTGAATATGTGGACAGAGGTTAAATGTCAATTTTATGAAAGGTTTCTGAAAAGTGAAGCAATCTGTGAGCATAACACCGAGCGTGGTTTACTTACAGGGTCAGTGCACATGGCCCTGAGGTGTGAGGCGAGGGCAAGAAAGGCCAGAGTGTTGAACAAAACCCCGTTGACTATGCTGTACATCAGGTTCTTGGAGGGTAGCAGCATTACAAACAGTACTACAAATTCAGCATACAACACCAGCAGCCATGTAATGACAGCACAGACAATGCCGCAGGTGTCCCTGATGAACCACATGGCCGAGGCGGACGAGGAAGTGATGACGTCTTTGGAGATGGGGATGCGCTGCTCAGGCTGCAGGCAGTTGGACCCGGACCCGGCCTGCCCACGCCCGTGTTCCACATCCCTGCATCTGTGCACCGGGCTCTTCATCCTTCATCTGCTGTTCCTGCCGCCGGACCCACTGCTCCCTCACGCTTCTGTCATCACATGCTAGGGAGAAAGCATAAACCTCAGATGTGTGTAAACACATAAATCATCACATAGAAATTCTCTAATACACCAAAACATAACAATTAAATGTAACTTTCTGGTTTTGGTTTTACTTCATGTCACCGTGATTAGTCCACGCTGTCGGGCATATACAGGTAATACACACAGATCCAAGCATACACAGTGAAAGTGACATTTAGTCAGTCTGTTTGGTTTATGAAAAACTAGGTGAAGCGTAATAAGAGATGATCATAGAGCTGTGTACTTTCACCACCTGGAGCTGGAGGAGACATCACGGATGACTGGAAGAGGGTCACTGATACTGGATGTGTTACCAACAATACTATATCCTCACTTGTATCACATCATTTCCTAACATGGCGTAACTGATTTAATAAAGCAATAAACAAAATTAAGAAGTGGGGGACTGTTTGTTTCCAGCTTGTTTAATTTTTATGTCCATGTTTGGCAGACAAATTAAAGAGAATTCCTTAACAAGGTTTGTTTAAAACAAGGCGACGTGTGATATTAATGAAGCACGTGACAGATTACCTTAATTCAGGTTTTTCTGAACGCTTAAACAAATGTAGGAGTGTGTAAAACCTGACTGACTGGACATCAACCGATACCAATGTCAATTTTAGCTAAAGCTAGCTGCTTAGCTAACGTGTCGCCTTTTAACTGACCTGTTGGTATTTTTATTCCACTAGTCGCGTAAGGCGGGAAGCGGGTGACACCCGGAAGTGTTTATCTACATTCACGTAACGAATTATTATCAAAACCCGCCGAATCTTACCTGTAAAATTAGCATCCTCGGCTCGCGATCTGTTTCTTCAGTATCCCCCCCTTTCCTCTCTGTCCCTCCCCCGCCCTCAACGAAACGTTACACGTCATCACGTAACAACGCAGCCAATGGGAGCAACAGAAAGGCTTCGACCGTTGATTGTACGAAAAAAAAATTGTCACTTGTTTGGGTCTACCTACTGTCTTACTGTAAAAGATTTCCTGATGTACTATGAAAATCATAATGATAAATCTTTGGAATTGTTATCAAACTTTTTTTATTTTACAAGCCAAATTTTTCCTCCATAAACAAAAATGGCAAAAAGTATCTCCTTCTTTCTTTATCTTTAATATAGAAATGAACTCTCTGCTCACTTCCTTACAGTTAGTAAAAAATAACCAAAAGAATAACATGCTCATGTCTGTCCTCCCCTTAATTTTAAATAAATAAATTTCTTTTTATTTAGTCCTCTTATTTTAAATTGTTTCCTTATATAAACCATTTGTATTTGTATTATCTCCCCATAATAACATTCCTCTCTCATAAGTGTATGTGTATGTTTTATGTTTTTTTTTTTTTTGTTATGTATATATGTACAAGTGTACTAGTCTTTCATTTTTGTTATTCATGCATGTACAATTATTTGTCATGGTTCCCATTGATATACATTTTGATTTGTTCTGTATGTCGCAATATATTCAAATAAAGTTTGGAAAAAAAAAAGAAAGGCTTCGACCGTTTCGGGAATTTCTGTCATTTCAAGATTCCTCTGATTCCCACTGAGTTTGCCATTGTATGTGATGCTGTTTTTACATGTCTAAAAACGATCAGACCAATCCATCCACTGATGTCACATCACATGCACTTCATCCGACTGGTGCTCATGTAGTATTTCAATCTTCCAAAAATAATAAACACGTCCAGCTTGTTTCAGGCTGATTGCATGTCTGTTCCATATATGTAACCTGTTTGATCCATGCAGGTTCCAGGAGTGATCTGGAACAAAACGTGGATTCAACATTTTTAATGAACTAATAAAGTAAGTTTCTTTTAAAACCATGAATCACCCAGTAAAATGTAAAAGGGCACTGATATTACCTGCAACTTCTGTAATACTCATCAGAAACTAATTTGGCCATCTAACTGCTTTGTTTTGGACATTTTATATCAATCTTGAACGATAATTTTAAGATGTGTTATTTGGAATTACAACCTATAGGAAAAAGCTAGTTGACCATTTCTTTTAGTGCCAAGTCAGTTGGCCGAGTTTTACATCCATAAATGCAAAGTTACTTGGACCATACCCTCACAAACCTGCTTCATCAAAGAAGTAAAGCTTTATATTAGCGCTTTCTCTTATTCCAGATGTAGTGAAGTCCTGAGAAAAGTATCTATGCTCTAAATTCAGTGTATTTGTTTTCATAAGTAATATGCTTCCTAGTATCTGTAATTGTCTTGCTCCATCTTATGTTCTTTTAATTCTATATTTATATATTTATATTATCATTTATAAAATAAACGGTTCTGAAAAAAGAAAGGCTTCAAGCCTTTTTTATAGACAGACAAAACAAGCTTAAAATACATTTTTACTTCTTATGTTATCCTTACATCGATACATGATTTATAAATCCTCTATACAAGCATTATTCTCCTCAGGGTCACATGGGACTCGTACCTTTACCTGTATGCAGCAAGTAAGAGAAAACTTAGTGTTGGTAGATCTTATTATCCATTAAAAGATTTATTTTTGAAGCCCATACTGTTACGGTGCAGGGAGGTGGTGGACCCAATCAAACCAGGTGAACTAATGAACAAGTCATGAAGCTGAAACAGAAACAGGGCAAAACAGGAAAAATACAAAATAAAACAGGAAACCAACGTAACCTAACCCAAAACCCTAACGGATACTTTCTGCTTCCTGTAAGAAGCTGACAGTGAGACATGTCTGATGCATGAACTCCAATGATCTCTGATCAAGCATGATATGCTATTAATTATTCATTTCTCTGACTGTTCTTCAGCTCCTCTGCAGAACAGAAAACTCTTGGTCTTCCTCCATCACAAGAACCAATTTCATCACAGAGTTTGATTTGACATTGATGAGACTTGCTTGAATTAATTCTGGGTTTTCATATGTCTCATGCAAACACCAACCTGTCACAACATACAGTAGCTGATGGTCTCCAACTCATGGAAAGGGTGGAAGTGGAGTTTGGTATTGTAGAACTGGTGCACGTTGGTGTGGTGGTCATCATTCAACATTATCCTTAGGAGTGAATGTGTGTGTGAGTGGTTGGCCCTGTGATGGATGAATTATCCACAGGGTGAAGCCTCTCGCCCAATGATTGCTGGGATAGACTTCCGCTATCCGCGACCCTTCAGTGGAACAAGTGGTACAAATAATGGATGAATTGTTCAACTCAATACACCCCTGAGCTTTAATGACCCTGTAGATGACCCTTATTCCTGTCAAGGACAAGGAGACTGGTTTGTTTAGATTGAGAAGAATATAAATTTAATAATAAAGAATAAAAGAAGTTGAACATACATTAAACATTAAAACATGAAGGGACAAAACATTAAGACATACAGACATGGTACGAGGTCATAACCCGGGGAGAATCCCTCCAGAGATCTGTCGTCACACAGAAGTCTGGAACTATTCTGCCCCAGTCAGATAGAGGAGCTTTGTTTAAAGACTTTGGTCATGTGCGTCAATCTGAGGCCTGTTCTTCGACTATGACAACAAAACCGAGGTCTCGTCTAAACATTTCCCTGATGGAAGGACGCCGGCTTTGCAGATGGTTTACTAAGGTCAGAATGAATTAAGTTTGGGAGCCTTATGGTTGAACTTTTTAGGGAGACATTAATTAAGAGCAACGTTATTAAGCTAATACATGAAATTCCTCTACAACCCATAGAGTTCTTATGACACACATGTTCCAGGAACACATGCAGTCCAGTTGCAATTCATGCAACTGTCAATCCCAACCACACAGATGGTGTTAATAAATCAGTAGAAATTGTGTTGCAGATTTAAAGTTATTCTATTGACAAAGGACATTTAAAAAAAACTAATTGCTTCGGTAATAGTTGCCTTGAGCCTTAAATAGTCATGAGCGTTGCTCATATTTTCATAAAGAATGTATCTCAACACATTTTTCTCATAATACTCATCACTAGATGGCAGTGCTGCACAGAAAACTGCTTTGGTCAAAACTACAGCTTTTATCATGTCCTCTGGAAATGTATACGTTCAGTCAGGTATATGGTGTTCATAAGTGCTGTTTTGGTGGTGTAGGAGTGGAGTGAAGATGGGGTTGGAGCCTTTTATAACTATAATCCTGCAAAATCTGTATCAACTTGCACACAACAGACCCACATAAAGCCACGTTATGTCACCATAAAGCTTTCATGTAACTGGGAAACATTGGAGGAGTGTGTGGAGAGTGGAGGTCTGTGTATGAGTAATGCCAAGTAGATTTTACAAATCTTCTCCTGATGTCATAGAAACATTACTATGATTTGCAGAATATTCTGCGGTGCATCATGTTAAGAGCATGAAGAGCTATGCCAACACTTACAGAACATGCAGTCTGTTTACACTGCAGCAGTTTACTGTGTGAGACATGTAATTTATAGAAAGCAAAGGTTCCACGAGAGAATCAGTGCAGAATATAGTTACTGCAGGTCATTTTTTTCTCCATCACTGCTTTGCAATTCTGTTCCTGCAAGGTCAAAGACTTCCGAAAATGATCTAATCTATTATGATTATAATAGACTCAATGAACAGACATGTGTTTTTTCCTCAGCGTTGCTCCATGATGTGAGAGCATCATCACTGCAATATGAAAGAATGGGCTTCACTTTCTTTTTCCATTAGAAAATAGCATTTCTCGGCAGTCCTCTGAGACCATGTCAGACCTGGGAAGGGTGTTTCAAATTAACTTGTGACAACAACTTCCTGTGTTACATAACTTATGGAAACTATTGCAACTGGTTTAGCTTTAAAATCTTCCTTCCTCCCATTGTCCATCACACACAGGTTCTGCCTATTTCCTCATAGCAAGTTCCTCCCCTATGACAATTAGCACCACTTCAGGTTCTGAATTCTTAGGAGCTGATCCACAATAATCGCTTTTCTCGTGAAGACAAAAGAAAAACCTTTAAGAGTTCTGCACAATGCAAAATGTACAGTGATTTTTGAGGATCTATATCAGGGCTACTAAATTTAAGAGGGCTGCAACCCAGCAGGTTTTTTTTATGTTTTCCTGTTTCAGCAAACCTTATTCAAATTAAACAGATATAACTATCAGCCTCTGGATAATGATTCATTATTTTTTTTTTATTCATTAATTTAAGTCAGTTGTTTTGGAGTAAGGATACATGGAAAACCTGCTTGATTGCAGCCCTTGTAGGACCTATTTGAATAGCCCTGAACTATATGTTCAATGGTGGCACTGCAAAAAATAAATGCAAAATGCTTGTTTTATGCACGAATTTCAAAGACAAACTTATTAAAAATATTTTTAGAGGCCCATTATTATTTATGGAATGGGTAATTTTCACATCTGTGAAGACATCATCAGTGGTTAACAACACAAGGCCTTGAGAGAATTATACAGTACCATCCAAGCAATCTCCTCACAGAGGCAGCATTATTTATGTAAAGGGCCTATGGAGGCATGGAGAAACATATGTGTCTGCTGTCCTAGAAAGCAAACAAATAAAACACAAATGAAAAATGAAGGAAGTATACGCATTTTTCAATATTTTTTGCACAATTAATTTTATTTACCTGGTTTACAACCTGGTTATTTACAACCTGGTTCCTCTCCTATAATACACTGATCTCCAGATCCGGTCCTTAAGGGCTGGTATACTTCAGGTATTCCATGCTTCCCTGCAGCAACACACGTGGTTCAAATGAATGAATCCTTTACAGAACTGTCCAGAACTTCACAACAAGCTGCAGGACACCAACAGGTCCCTGCTATAGCTAATAGTTAGAATACTTATTTGAAAGGTCCCATTCTCTTGGCAATGTGGCTCTGCTGCTGTTATTCACTGCTACAATTTTATGGGGGGAAGCTTTTGCACTGCATGGAAGCAATACTTTATGATAGGGGTGTAAGGTTAGTTTAATATTTATTGTGATTAATACATTATATGTCAAGCCAGAAAAAGCTAGAAGTAGGTAAGGGGTTGCTCCCAGGCTTAATGAGGATTGATACATACGATAATATGGTTTCTGCAGAGAGGGCAGGCACTTGCTGAAACCAACTTCAGGTTTGAAATCAGGTTTATAGATTAGATGTATATTAGAAATATAGATGTTGCTCCTCTCCCTGAGCTGCCACATGAGTGTGGTGGAGAAGTTTGAGTGTCCCGAAGATCCTAGCAGCTATGTTGTATCAGGGGGGGGGGGTCGGGTGCAATGTGAACTGGGTGGTTAGCGGGGGTTGGACCCTAGCAGTCCAACCCCACATCTTGGGCTCTGGAACCAGTATCCTCGAGAAGGGTTGGACTTTCTTTCAGTCTGCATTGATTAAATTGCTTCCGGTGAGAGGCAAGGAGCAGGTGTGGGCATACTGATTGCCCCCCGCGGCTTGGTGCCTGTACATTGGGGTTCACCCAGGTGGATGAGAGGGTAGCATCCCTCCGCCTTTGGGTAGGGGCATGGGTCCTGACTATCATTTGCGCTTATGCAGTCCAGAGTACCCACCCTTCTTGGAGTCCATGGGATTGTTGGATAGCGCTCCTGCTGGGAACTCTCTCGTCCTCCTGGGAGACTTCAATGCTCATGTTGGCAATGACAGTGAGACCTGGTGGGTTTGATTGGGAGGAATGGCCCACTCGATCTTAACCAGAGTGGTGTTCGATTGTTGGACTTCTGTGCTTGTCACAGATTGTCCATAACAAACACCATTTTCAAGCATCAGAGTGTCCATATGTGCACTTGGCACTTTAGGCCGCAGTTTGATGATCGACTTTGTAGTTGTATCATCTGACTTGCGGCCCTATGTCCTGCCTCTCACCAGATGACTGCTGGGATAGACTCCAGCTACCTGCTACCCTGAATTGGATGAATCGATTCAGGAGATGGATGGATGAATTTGTAGTGTTGAAATGGCCAAAATCCAATAGGCCTAATGAAGATTGTAAGCTCAATGTACACACTTCTACATATGTACACATACACTCTCTTTAGTATCATACATATATGCTTTCATAGTTAGTGTGTCTTTAATTATGTCAATACTTGTGATAACATTAAAATTTTCTTATATGTGCAATCAGATGCTCTTTGGCAACAATAACTTGATTGTTTTGCGTGTCTCTTATCATTGTGGAGGACTTCTGGTCAACTCTTTGATTTCTTGTGTGGCTAAGGTTATCCCTGTGGTTGGGGGGGGGGGGGGTCTGGATGCTCATAGCACCAGACTAAGGATACTACCACCGTATTCCCTGCGTGTCGTAAAAGGCGACTAAAAGGGATGGGGCGAGAGGACTGGGAATCCTCTCCC
>JBAMHX010000007.1:27354577-27364840 GCA_037177515.1 Pseudomugil tenellus | reverse complement strand
AGCATGCAGTTGTTTGTCCTCGTCCAGACAGGGGGGTGGGATTGGCTAGGGGATCCCGAGTCCATGGGTAGAGAGGTCAAGGCCTCATAGGTCTGGATCATCTACGGTCCAAACGGCACCGGGATCTCCATCAGCGCAAGAGCAAAGTAATTACGCTAATATATGAAATTCCTCTACAATATAATAAAAACATAAGCAAATAGCTGCACTGCAAACTAAACCAAATTGGCAAAACAAATACATTTAATGTCCAGATACCAGATGAGAGGGACACACAGTAAGCAAAACACCAACATGAACCAACATCAGCAGTTTCAAGGGCGATCTGAAAGAATATCCCAGAAATGTTAGAAATAGGTTTTAGAGTGGGACTGCGCGGTGGCGCAGTGGTTAGTCATGCAGCCTCACAGGTTGCTGGTTTGAGCCTCAATCTTGAATTGGATGAAGCGGTTAAGAAGATGAATGTTTAAATGTTTTTGAGCTGAAAGTAGCAAATATTTAGGACTCCTTGCCGAATGACGAATCCCTCCATCCTGTCTCTTCTGTGAGCTCTCTGCAGCCAGTAAAAGTCAGTATTGCTGTCAAATCTCTTGATCCGTCGCTCTCTCTCTTTATTTTTTCTCTCGCCCTTCGATAATGTCCTCTTGGGTGTCTTTGATGAATCTGCAGTTATATACTTTCACAATGGCCAGATGTTGATATCCAGTTGCTGGTGTGTGACAGTGTAATACTGCTGTAATGTGAAGGCCGGAAAAAGTTGTGAAGTTCTGTTCTGAGCCAGCATGATGATAGGTAGTGACGGCTCCACAAATGTGAATAAATAATGCCGTGCCATCAAAAGATTTTAAAACAGCATTACAAAGCTTTCTTACCTTAGAAATCCATGTTTCAAATTCATTTAATGTGACATTAATATTTATTTTGTGCATTCCTGGAGCTGTTGTTGCCTAGCAGCATCCGCAGGCTGAGAAAGCAAACTTGCATTACTTTATGCAGCCTGTAACACATTAGCAACTGGATATCAACAAGTTGGTCATTATGAATGAAGACATCAAATTTTTCATTATTGTTTTGATGATTTACAATTTTAAATTTAGTTTTAATGTTTTTTAATGTTTTGTTTTATACTTTTTATTGTATGTCTATTATCATCTTGCTGCTATTATAATTCATTCTGCACTTTTATTTAGTCTCATTGTGTTAAAGTGCTTTTAAATAAAGTTGAGTTGAATCAGAGTGATATCAAAAGAATCTGCATCCAGACAGGAGACTCAGGTTCAGGGTTCAAACCTTTACTTTTCTGGACAGTATCAAATGAACTGTCAACACCTCCCTCATGGTGAACCAGGCTGAACAACATCTCTGCTTCTTCAGACAAATAAAACCGAGTGGACGGAAGGAACAGCTACTGGCGACCTTTCACGGCTCTGACATTGAGATCATCCTGCTGTGTGATATAACCGTGTGCAACTCTGCCTGTTCCGTAGCAGATAAGAAAACTCCACAGCAGCAAATAACACATTCTCCCATCCATGGAACAGATCAGCAAAAAATCTGCTCCCATCCAGGTCAGCAGCTGTTCAGCCTGCTGCGCTCCAGGAAGTGTTTTTACACATTTATTTAGCTGAACATCAAATTTTATTTATATACAAACGTTCATACTGCAAATAACACAAAGTGTGTTACAAACTAAAAACAAGAAGAAATAAAATACATAAAAGAATACAAATAACTACACACCCAGTCATGCCTTGTGGGGGGTGGGGGCACATCTACACCAGCCCAAAGGCTCCAGTTCAAGGGCCCCCCACAGAAAAGCCCTTCCCCGACAACAAGCATGCAGCCCCCAGTCCAGAGGATCCCTACAAGGAAATAATAACATCTTAAAAACATAAAAGTTTTAGATAAGATCATTTAAAGTTTTGAGCCTCTTTTTAAAAACATCTAAAGTCTTTGGCAGGCTGTTCCAAAGACGGGGGCCAGAGTGGGGAACCCCCCCCCCCCCCCGGAACAACCAGAGGACTTCCGGGTCTTCGAGGGCTCATAAGTTAAAATGAGAGCTGATCAAAAAGAAGGACCAAGACTATTAAGACATTTAAAAACAACTAATAAAACCTTGAAATGGATCCAGAAATGCACGAGGAGCCAATGCAGTGATTTTGGCTTCTCGTCTGAACTTGTACCGCTGAGTTCTGACGTCATTGTAAACTTGAAATACTTCACATAATCTCTCTCCCTTCAGCATTACATGCATTGAATGTCATTTAAGATGAACCTTTAACTCATGTGCAATAATTAGTGATTCATTAAATTCATTTGTTATTTATTATCTTTTACATATGTGTTTATGTGGTTGTGGGTAAAACATGTTTTTAAAGTCTCTTACAGAGAAACATATTTTCATTCTATATCATTTTTATAATGACATTAATGACAATTGCACTCATGCCTGTATATCCCTGTTGGAACCAGTGCTTACTGGTTGGGAACTGTCCCGAACCAGTCTGTCCATCCTCCTCTGACATCAACAAAACATTTTTAACAAATTTATTTTATTCTTTTCACCTGTTTTGCTATTTTGGTGAGAGCTACACTGGTTATAGTTTTTTTGAATCAACATTACTGATATTTGATGTGAATCACGTTGGAGGCGTCTTCTGTTTTTAAAACGTGCTTCATAAATCAAGTGGATTGGATACGTTCCTGTATCCAGACAGGTGTCCAGATCACCTTCAAAATGTAATCACTTATTTTTTATTCCATTTCCTGAAAATCTGATGAAAATCCATCCCAAACTTTTCCCGTTATGTTGCCGACAGACACACAAACGCTGCTGAACACATGACCTCTGGCTTGGTGAAGGAGGCAGGAACTGGAAACGTTTTTACTGATGTATGAAGGCTGCAGGGAGGCAACCTACTCAGGTGTCCGTGTGTGATTAATCCATTCAATCCAGTGGAATTCCAGCAATATTCCAATTGGAGAAAAATAAATAATCCACTTCCAGCCGGGAGCCAGTTCATTTCCAGTGTTGTGGCCGGGACGTGTTCAGCTCTCTGAGTTATTTTAGATGCCCTGAGCAGCCTGAGGCAGCGACAGCATTTTTTGGACTTTGACCTACACTTGAAGCATTTTCACAGCTTCCAGATTGTGTGTAGCTCCACCGCCTGCTGTCTGTGCTTTAGAGAAAGAACCCAAATCTGCATGAAATCCTCCTGCATCAGAGAGGAAAACTACAGCTCACACTCACACACCAGAGGAGCCAAAGTTCTGCTCTTTTACATTTCATCCTTCTCCAAAAACACCTGAACCAAACGAACGGCTTGCTACCAAACCTCTGCAGAGGAGGGAATTCAGACAGATGTGTTGGAGAAAGTATGCATCTAAAAGCAGCGTAGATCTGGGTAGGTAGATCTGGACGCCCCTGATACACGCACACACACACACACACACACACAGAAGAGGAAGACAGAGTTTGTACTTTTAAAGTTTTATTTGTTACGCTGCAGTCTGACTACAGCATCAGTACAAGCATAAAATCTTTGACTACAACAGCACTTAGAGCAACATTTTTTCTTTTTTTCTTCTTTTCTGTAAAAGTATTGCAATAACAGACCTTAGGCCTAAAACCTATTACATCACAATTGCTTAAATAAAAAGAGGCAAAAATACACAATTTTACCTCCGTGTTTGATATATATATACATATATATTTGTTACATGTATATATATCTGCACAGAGGGGGGGGGAGGGGTGTAAATAAAGCAAACTGTTGTTACAAAACCCATGATGGAAGCAGTCCTATGGTTACAGAAAGAATACCCAACTGTTGAGACGTTATTGTTGTTATCAGTGTAGAACAATACAAACAGCTA
The DNA here is from genome assembly GCA_037177515.1 of Pseudomugil tenellus. NCBI lineage: Eukaryota > Metazoa > Chordata > Actinopteri > Atheriniformes > Pseudomugilidae > Pseudomugil > Pseudomugil tenellus. The sequence goes on along the minus strand of JBAMHX010000007.1, from coordinate 27,360,964 downwards.
CTTGTCAGCAGTAGAGACTTCTGAGGAGTGGAAAGAGGGAGCGCGCTGCAGGGAGAAATCCAGTAAAGATCAGTCTGAGCCCAACTTTGCTCTTCAAGCTAGTGCAGGAACCAAAAAGAAAAACAAACCAGAACCAGCCAACCTGCGATCCAGACAAATGCGTCTCTTTCTCCCCCAAATGAAAAACAACACAACTGCCACTTATTTGGTGCTTTGAAGAGAAAATGGCGTGTTGCTATGTACATCGTCTATAGATAAGAATGAACATGCTCTGTGGATATTGTACATCAGAGTTATTATCAGTACATACTGGAAATAAATGACTGCAGGTTAAACAGGTTTCAGTACGTTGTGCCACATTTACGCCTTAATGTAGAAAAAGGAACAAAACCCCTACAGAGTTAAAGTTAAATGACACTTTTAATGGTTTGTTTCTCCCCACGTGATTCACGCTGCTGGTACAACTTTCCTCTCTGCTGTCCGAGCTGAACGTCCAGCCGGACCTGTAGCGCTGCCGAGGGACCTCAGCAGGTTTTGTACTTTGGCAGATAAACAAAAAAAAAAAAAAAAAAAAAAAAAACCAGTTTGAAGCTAAATAAAAACCAGACGGGCAGGAGTCGAGTTCCTCCTGCGAGATGAAGGGCTGACGGCTCTCATGGGCAGCGATCGTCCTCCAAACGGGACAGCACGCATGCGTTGTTTTTACCTTTTAGAAAAGTTCCATCCAACTTCTGGTCGGGCTGATGTCACGGCATAAACAGCGACTGATGAGTGCGTTTGTGTCTTATACATGTTCTTGAAAGATCTGTGCAATAGAACTTTACATTTGTTAGTCGATTGTGGTCAGAAGAAAGAAAGAAAGAGAAAAAAAACCCAGTCAGTACCCGACTGATGTCCGGCACTGTGACAGAGGTTCCCATAAACAGTGTCCTTAATTCAGAGGTTATTTCATCCTTATGATAACTATTATTTATAGCAAAATAGTATAAGTAGTAATTTGTATTTTGTGTTGCAACCATATTCTATGCATACTTTGAAATCCATGTTTTCTCATTAAAAACGAAACAAAAAAAAGTTTTTAACTGTAGGCATTTACAAATTTGATGCTGCCTTCTTAAAATTCTTATATTGTCTATACATTATATTACATTATTCACAACATCTTTTTGTGGTTTCTACCCATTGGGTAGGATATGTGCATAATATATTCAAGTTATATACAGCACCTTACAAACAAACAAAGAGACAGACTACTGAAAAAAGCACCGTTGGAAGTGAGGCACAACAAAGGTGGGAGCTTTTTTGAGTGCAAGTGGGTTCCTATGTCTGCTCCACACGTGGGTCACATTACTGCTTGGAATGGCTTCAGTTGCTTCTCGGGGGGGGGCGATCGCTCCTGTCTGCCGCAGTGGTACCAGTGGAACCAGAGCCACGCGCCACTCCGGTTTTCATGCACGCTAGAAATTAATTTCAGGATCAGATTCAGCCTTAAAGGATGCAACTGGTTTCTGTGTTTTTTTTTTTAGGGGGGGAATCTTGGCATACTTGCTCTCTTCTGCCAGACAGGGGAGGAGGGGCGGCGGCGACCCTGCTGAGATAAAGCGCCTGCACAGCTTCCGAGCAGCAGTGTGACTGAGGTGTGATCTGCTCAAACATAACAATTAGGCACCTTATTTACTCACATAACAGTAACATGCAAACCTCCTTGTAGAAAACTAAATGAGTGCGTAGATTAAACAAGCGATGACGGCGCTATAACGAGCTGAAAACAAAGTGGAACTAGAAAGAAGAAAAGACATGGAGGAAATGTGAGTTTGAAGCAGCTACAGAGTGAAAGCGACATGGAGAGCTTGAGGGTCTCAGCGCTTGTTGCTTTGACTGCAGGGGGGTCTTTTAGTTCTGGATGAGTCGGACGGGGAGAGCGGGTATCAGAAGCAGTAGTAGCAACAATAGCAGCAGCGATGTGACAAACACACACAGACAGGAAGCATACGTGTGTTCAGATATGCTACAGGTGGGTGGGGGCGGGGGGCTTCTGCTCTGAAAATCATTACACCCTCAGCAGTTAAAATGAGACCTTTGGACATGGAGACCCGGAGCCCGCTTGCATCTCGGAGCAGACGTGTCTAAACGCGCCGCTCCATCAGAGAATCAACACGTACGCCGGCGGTCTGAAGCCTTTTTTATGCTCTACGATACAAATTGGGCCTTTATGACTTCTGCATTCTTTACTTGCACGTTTCGGTCCATCTTCAGACACGTGCAGCATAAAGCTCAGTAGAGCGGTACCGCTGGAATCCACAGGACAGCACTGGTTCTGCCAGCTCATCCACACGGACCGTCGCCGACTACGGCAACGTTTAACTTGGACATAACGATGTGTTCAAGGCAGGCGGAAACTACGCCGCTTCTTCAGATCAAAGTTTTTGCACCTATTTAGACGTAAGATATGAAATCCAGATATACGGGCCTGCACGTATGAAGCTGGTCTGATTTGTTATGGAGGTTATGTGAATGATCAGATCTCGGTGTTCACTTTGTCTCCTGCTACCATGATTCTACTGGAATTCCTCTGAACTGCATCAAACGCATGCTGACTCAGACCACTTCATGCATGAGCTCCAACTAGCAGCAGGCCGTGACTCAGATGTAAAAAAAAACTTGATTCAGTGTCAGTTCAGCATGAAATGAGACAGTTTCTATTTTCCTACTCGTCAGGAAAAATTCCCAACCTGAGCGTCATGGCTGTCTATCAGTGAATCAGTGTTGCAATGGGGCCACGTCTTCTGTCAAAACAAGTTTAGATGTTTTGAAAATGTCTCAATTTATCCCTCGTTTCATTTAGTTTGAGTGTTTTTTAAGCTTTAGCTTTGAAAGCTGCTTAGTTTGAGCTGACATGTTGGGTGTGAAAAAGCATGTTGTACGCTATGTGTCCAGTCTTTGATGGACTTTTACTTTCTTTTTATTTTAAACAGAACTCAGAGTCATAGAAAGCGTCAAATGGGCAGAAAGTATTTAGTTTGCTGGCCGTATTTTCTACAAACACACAGAGTATCATGCAGTTTGGGTGTAAAGCTGACGCGCTCAGGTGGATCAGATCTTTTCATATGTGACTTTCTTTAAAAATAGACCGTCATGCATTTCTGAGGGAGACGCATCACTGAAATCCAACAAAAGCTCAATTAGATGTTTCATTAAAATCATTAGAATCTTTAAATTCAAGACAGCCAGCTAACGTGTGCCTGAGCTGCACACGAATGTACACAACACGGGAGCATTAAGGGCTTTTCTTTGCTGTAAACTAGGGCTGCAACGATTAGTCGACGGGTGGCGGTAATGCACTTTCTGTTCGTTGCCAACTGCCATTAAACTCCAAAGAAGAACAAGTAGAAGATGCATTTGATGAAAAAGGAGACAAACGATGGCGGAAAGTCAGACTGAAGCGGAAAAAAGAGTAAGATCAAAACATTCAAAGGTGTTTGACTAGTCGAGAAAATAATCACTGACTAATCGACTACCAAACTAATCATTAATTGCAGCCCTACTGCAAACACACACACACATTCATGCTGCAAACAGAGGACTGCAGCAGCATGCTTCACTCTCCTCTTTAAAGGGCTCTTCAACTTTTTCTGCATGTGGATGGAAGGAGGGATGATGACTATCTAAACAGATGCTGATGGAAAGCAGGGATGACAGGAGGATGTGTGCATACAGAACACAAGCGCCAGTGGAGAAGGCAACAATGAGCAAAGAAAACGGCTAGATTTAAAAAAAGAAAAGAAAAATAAGAAGCTTTTTAAGTTACTTTTGCAAAAAAGGACCCTCCGATAGCCCTTTGACTTTGACCGTAGTCAGTTTTTGTTGAACACCAAGGTGTCTTCACTTTGTGTTACTTTTTTGTGGCTTAAAGATGGAGAGCTGAGCCTTAGAGTTTGTGTTGTCATGACGGCAGGGGTTCAAGTTTGGTAAGAATATTGGCAGAAACGCACTGTGCAGGTGGAAGAGGACTGATGGGAAGATTGGATGTAAAAAAAAGGACAGAAGAAGTGCCAGGTGCTCATTGGTCAGGACAGAAGAATCTGCTTGGACCAGGCAGAAATGTGACATCCAACTAAGATTCGTTTAGAAACCTCACTGGTTTGTAAGAAAGCACCGGAGGAGGTGGTGTCTGTCCGCCCAGCGCTTCGTCACCAGGCAGATGAGGCCAAAGTGAGCACAGATGTGAAGCAGTACAAGGTTATTCTCTTACTAAGTTTCACTGTGCCTATGGTGTAAGCAGATGTCTTAGGCTGGGTGCGAGTATTTCTTGCACTTTTTATAAGAAAGAAGGAAAAAAGAGGAAGGACATAAGCTTATACTTGTTAGTTTCTGTTTTTTGATTTTTGTGGTTATTTTTGTTTGGTTTTGCTCCAAGTTGTTTCATGAACTTTGGAGTCAGAGTTCAGTCAATCAGTCCATCCATGAAAAGGAACCCCCCCCCCCCCATCGCAAAATATATATATAAAAAAAACCAGAAGATCACATAGCATAATTTCCCTCTTCGCTTTACAACAAAAATATAGTGCAACTTTTAGAGAAGTTTTCTTTTCTTGTGTTGTGAATGTTAGAACGTGTGGATTTCCGCCGTCGCTTTGCTTCCTCGTGAACCTTGGCACTAAGATTTGGGTTTGTAAGTCTCGTGTTTTTGTTGTGTTCTCCGTCAGTTTTCGCTTTGTGTGCACAGAACCCGGTCTGGGGGGGAAAAAACAAAACAAAAAAAAAAAAAAAAAAAACATCCTCCGGGGTTTCCAGGGACAGAAAGCAAAAAGCAAGAAGAGATTTGTTGCAGTCTGTGCTCGCGGAGTGTTTCTGTCTCCTGCCGTCTCAATCCCTCACGTGGCAAAGAAACGGAAATGAAAACATGGGTGTCCCTTTTCCTCGTTCCGCTGTAGCTCATGCTGATATTTCTTTGTGCATGGGAGTGTGAAGAGAGCACATGAGGACAGAGAGCGACAGAGCGACACAGAGACTGATGCTTATGAGTCGGGGCCAGAGAGACAGCTTGTCCTCATTTGTCCCTCAGACCAGGTCCTCTGGTTGGCCATCCTTGGCCTTGGCAGGTACTATTGTGCTTTCTGATTGGCTCTGCTGCTGGATCGTCCTGCTCCCCGGCCCCCCCGGCCTCCCTACTCTCTGGTTATTGCTGTGCTGGTGAAGAAAGAACGCAGAGCCCGGGTAATGGCCCATCACCTCGCTGTACGCGGGTGGGGGGCCCTCCATGCGCCCATGGCTGCTGGAATTGGCTGCACTGATGCCCGAGTTACTGCTTGGCGGCCTCGGGCCTCCTCCTCCTCCCCCCATGCCTCCCCCTCCTCCCCCAATGCTCCCCAGACCGCTGCCTCCACCCATGTCGATCAAGTCACTGTCGTAGATGGTCCGGTTTGGGGGGGCTCTCACCGACTCACGATTGAGCTCCATCTGCTGCTCGGGGTCTCGGAGTTGCAGAGTGCAGGGCCCCTGGTACGGCGGGGGCTCCTCGCCATCCGATAACGATATGGTGGGCGGCAGGTCGATCTGGTGCTGCATGTAGGGGTAGGTGGGCTGGAAGCGGCTGAAGCGGTCGCGTTGCATGAATGAGGGAGCGGTGAAGCGGTCCCTGGCCTGGGGGGCATATAATACCTGAGAGAAAGATAAGAACAGAGGATGGGGGGGGGGAACAACAGGAGCACATATGAGAATCTATTCATAAGACACATTTCATACATGAGGCTCCCTGATGAGCTGCAGAAGAAACAGGCACATGTCACATCATCATCATCATCTTCATCATCCAAAGTGTTTAATTCTCACACACTTTTAATAACTAGGATGCTTTGCTCAACTGCCATTAGCAGAGACGTGAAATCCATTTCATTTTGTTCCAGTGTGGTGTCATTATCAGAGGGAACCTGCTCTGACTCTAATAACCAGCCTCACCGACAAGACGATGAAGAGGAGAGGCTGGAAAAAAACGCTGAAGAGGATCTGGGCACATGAAACGGAGAAACGGGAAGACTGAAGTGATTAAAAGGGAAAAGCTACCGAGATAAGGACAGAGAAGAAAGGAGCCGTGGAGATAAAGAGGAGAGGTAGACTGAGAGGAAGAGAACAAAGTGAGAGACAGACAGAAAGATGGAGGAGGAGGAGGAGGAGGAGGGGGATGAAGGTGTAGTGCTGATAGAAGGAGCAGAGCACAGCAGAGCAGGGCAGCTCTCAGACGGCTGTCTAGACAGTGTCAGGGGAGGTGTTGCTGATTAATGACGCACTGAAAACCATCCACCCCGCCACCCTGCTGCACACACACACACACACACACACACACACACACACACACACACACACACACACACACACACACACACACAC
>JBAMHX010000007.1:27264000-27278109 GCA_037177515.1 Pseudomugil tenellus | reverse complement strand
TCATTATTAAATTTATATTCTTCTCAATCTAAAGAAACCAGTGTCCTCGTCCTTGACAGGAAAAACGGTCTTCTACAGTCGGTACTTCCCAAAACTTTACAATCGCTAATTAAATTGGTCCAAACAAGTTTCTTAGTTTCTTGTAGAGGGGCTGGACTCACTCAGCTCCTTTCACACTAAAAGGGAGCATTTAGGGTTGTTTGGGTGTCTGATCAGTATACCAACTAGGTGACACCATGAGAGGTTTTCAAGGCATGTGCAATTGTTAAAAGGACCTGGAGCGAGACCCAGAACATAGAAAGATATTGTTACTCATTTAAACTTCAAACAGTCAAAATCTTGACAGGGATACCTATAGCATATTGAAATTATCTATCTTTATTGTTTTCTTTGACTGAATCTAAAGAAATACTAACTCCGGACCTTTGAATTTAGTAGCCACCACACAAATTAAGGTGTGGGATCTGTGTGTGCGTGAGTTGGAGATTTAGCGTCTCTAAAGTGATTATCTCTATGTGTGTGACAAAAACTGTTTGTATCACACTGCGTTTTGTCCTCCAACTATGAGCTCTGCATCTCAGTCAGCAACTCTTTCCCTGTTCATCAGCACTCTTTTTGGCTTTGCAGCTGCTGCCACACACAGTCACATACACACACACAATTAAACAAAAAAAGAAACAAGCACCAACAAAAAAAGAGTGCACACATGTCCAAACACTTACAAAACACATGCTAAACAGACACACATTTCAGTCAGTGTCTCGAAAGAACTGTAAAAGGAGTTGATGGGGTTTTGCATCTCATCAATCTATCGCTATGGAGACCACGCACTATTGCTGCTGACATCACAGCTAGTAAGGTATAATTCTTTGAGCAACAAGAACATGATCTTTAAAAGATAAGAAAAGAAAAATGTATATTTAGTATGCTGATGTTTAAGGCTGTTAATGAACTTTTCTGATCGAAATATGGCTGGCATATTTGCAAAGTTATCAGCCAATCAGACGTTCCACTAGCCAAACTCTTTAATTCAGTACAAAAACAGTGTTCGCTGGGGGAGATTTAGCCTAATTGGAAAAAGAAAAGTCAATGTGAGGGCAAGCTGAAACAAATCCATCGTAGAATAAAAAAAATAGAGTCCTTTATGATGTTGGTGGGTGCATATTTGATGCACTGACTAGGCCAATTCACATTTAATTTATTTAAGGACTCTTGAAACTAAGATCAAGTGGTGGAAATAAATCAAGCGGCTCCAAAGAGTGCTGAAAGCGCTTTGAATTTTTGTTCAACAAAATGTATCAGTCACCTCAGCCACAGCACCTTAGTCAATTAAAAAAAGTTTGCTAAGGTGCTTTAAAAAACTTCACAATGACACCGGTGAGTCGTCAATGTTGGCACCATTTGATCGCTGCAACTCGTCTTTCTGTCTGTGTGCTTCAAAAAACTGGAACAGCATTTACAGGATGTTGCAAATCCATCAAACCATTTACAGATACAGATACCACCTCAGGCACCCACACATCTCAGTCAATATCTGAGAGCATCACAAGCCGGACCTGCTCTCACATCGATTCTCCAGTTCAAAATCATGTAGGAGTGCGTGCGTGCATGTGTATGTGCTGAACTACCTGCTGATACCTTTGAATACAGAGGACTTTGTGTAGACTGTCTGCTAGAAATCACAGGTTACATAGACACACAGAGAGAAAGAGAGAGAGAGAGAGAAAGAAAGAGAGAGAAAAAGAGACTACTAGACCAAGTAAATATTAGACATTTTTTCAAACAGGTGAACAAATCAGTCATGAAAAATTCAGCAGGTTTACTCGAAGATTAAGTGAGATGGATGGACAAATAAAGTGTGAGCGAGTGTGATGGATGGATGTCCAGGGAGAGCAGGGAGACTTGACAAAAAGGTCTTCAAGAACAAGGGCAAACTCTGATTGTACACCCATTTTAGTCCGTCTAAAAACACATAACACACGTGTGCATAAGCAATATTAAACTTAACAGGACGAAACAGTTCATGGATTAGCTTAATGGCAGGTAGATATGAGAACAGAATTTGCTTGCGAAGGAAAAAAGTAAGGGGCAGCAAAAATCCAATTTCAGAAGAAAAACAAATTTTAAAAGCAGCTCACGACAGCAATAACCTCCACCAAATCGATTCATAACTGCACCCACTGTGGAGGGTGCGTGGGGAGATGTTTTGTGATGGTAGGAGGAGGGGGCTGAAAAGAGAGAAAAAGGGAGAGGAAAGAAAGGTACCCAGATGAATGGTATCATTTCTGCTGCTGTTTTATTGTAACATTTAGGCAAGGTGTTATCAATTTCTCCTTGAAACAAAGAAAAACGGTATTAAGCTGCATACTAATGAAAGCCTGAGGCGCTTGGAATAACTTTGAAAAGGGTAGTACAACTCTGTCCAAAGAACAAACCAGAAAGAGGCAAAGAAACAGAGAAAGACACAGAGAGAGAAAGAGAGTAAGGGAGAGAGAGAGAGAGTGTGTGTCTATATGTGTTTGCCTTGACTGTAATGAAGGGGAACATACACAAACTTGTAGGGACTCTGTTGGTCCAAGTACAGAACCCTGTGAAACTCCATGACTTATTCTGGTGTGTGAGAAAGACTCACCATTTACATTAACAAACTGAAATCTACCAGAATTATATTACTTAAACCAGCTTAGTGCGGTCCCTTTAACAACAATAACACTTTCTAGTCTCTGTCGCAGAATGTTGTGATCAATGGTGTCAAATGCAGCACTGAGATCTAACAAGATGAGAACAGACAAAAGACCTTTTTCTGAGGCCATAAGAAGCTCATTAGTAACTTTCACCAGTGTTGTCTCAGTGCTATGATGAGCTTTAAGTTCTTAATGAAATTGTTCAAACAGATTGTTTGTGTTCAGATGGCCACATTGAGTTGAAACTATCTTCTCAAGAATGTTGGACATGAAGGGGAGGGGTTGGGACGTGTCGGGGTGCTGTCTTCTCGTCTCCTCCTCCCAGATCTTCAGACCAATTAGATCCAGCTGTTGCTTATTATCATCCGCTATAAGACCTAGGACTGCCATCCACTCAGCAACAGTTCATCTGCTTATCAGCGGTGTTGTTTGGCCATCTGAAAGTTATTGAACGTTGTCTCATACAATTTGTAGTGAAACTGATTTGCACTTTCCTTCCTTTCTACTCGGTCACCCTCCACCTGACTACTGGGATCCTTTATCCTCCAATGGACGTTTCCCACCGCCTGCTACCAACAGCCACACCGAAGACAAGACTTTGCCACTCTGCACGGCCTCAGCTCAACATCCCTGCAAAGACCAAAGGCCCTCTTTATCAATTAATCTCTAGCTGTTAAGCAACATCTTTCACTTCCGTAAGGGTTCTTTCCATACACCAACACCACAACAGGAGGTTGAATATTGTTCTATAATTAGCCAACACTTCTGGATCGAGAGTTGATTTTTATTAAGTAAAAGTTTGATTACAGCTGTCTTAAAAGATTGAGGTACATATCTTATTAATCGAGATGTATTGATAGAAACAGTAAACAGGTGTATTAACTAAGGAAAATACTTCTTTGAATAATCTAATTGGGATTACGTCTAAAATACAAGTTGAAAGTTTAGATGAAGCTACAATTTTGATTGACTCAGAGAGCTGTATAGGACAGAAATGGTCCAAACAAAAATCAAGTTCTATAGACTTCTATTAAACTGCTGCAGTTGAAACATCGTCAATAGTGGGAAGAATATCATGGATTTTATCTCTAATAGAAACTTTTTATTTAAGAAGAAACTCATGAAGTTATCACAGCTGAGAGTTAAAGGAATACAAGGCTCAGTGGCACTATGGCTCCTAGTCAGTCAAAGCTTGAATATGTGAATTAAACCAAGGAGCTTCTTCTGAGTGGTTATCTTCTTTTTCGACAAGCAACATTTTCTAGTGTTGTATGCATTAAAGCTGTCACTCTGTCAACAAATTCATCAACCTACACATGGTATTGTAAGAAATACTTATAAAATTGATTTCTTAAATTTGGTCTCAACCCTATCTGACAAACATTGGCTATAGTGAATTATTTTTCCCAGTTATTGTGTAGTCAAGTAAAGTAAATTCAAAGGTTATTAAGAAAAGAAAGACTGTAAGTTCGTCACTATCAATGCCGTATGTCAGAACAAGATCAAGAGTATGATGATGAGAATGAGTAGGTTTGTGGACATTTTGTGAGAAGCCGATTGAATTTAATATGGAGTTTAAAGCAATGATTAAACTGCCCTTTTCATCATTAGCATGAATGTTAAAGTCACCCGGTACAATGATTTTATTAGTATTTAGCACTAAGTCTGATAAGAAGTTTGAGAAGTCTGTCAGAAACTGTAAATGGACGATACTGTATTGCTAACAGAAGTGGGTTCTATGATTTCCATTCTGGGTGAGATAGATTGAGAGTCAGTGGTTCAAGGAAACTAAAACTAATCTTAGGCCAAGATTGATCAATAGCCCTGATTTAAAGATAACTGTCACACTTCCTCCGCAATCTGTAGTCCTAGGAACACGAACGTTTAGATAGTCAAGTGGAGTGGATTCATTAATACTAACACGATCCTCCTGCTGCAGCCAAGTTTCTGTGAGACAAAATACATTAATATAATGATCATTAATCAGGTCATTAACTAACAGAGACCTTGACAGAAGAGATCTCATATTTAGTAAACCACATTTAATGGTTGTACTTTTTTGTCATGTCAATTTGTTTATTAATTATTGTTAATGTTAATGTTAATTTATTGTTTTAATATTTAGGAGGTTTTCATGATTTAGTCTACATGTGCTTAATGATTTATTTATTCTGGGTGGTCGGGGGACCGAGACAGTCATTATGGGTTTTTGGAGAGGGTGAGGGCAGGTGAGAGACCACAGAAAAGTGTGCAGGTTGGATTCCATTCATGCAGACTCCAACCCTGCTTCCTGGTCTAATCTCTTAATAGTCATCGGTTTAAATGATGAATTATATCGTTCATATTCCTCGAGATAAGAGCTGCTCTATCTAGAATGGAATGAATTCCATCTCTCCTAATAAGACTATGAAGCACACATTGTGTTCTGGGCACCACCTGGACAACCAATAGTTAAAAGATGAGATGCGGCTAAACATGTCATCACTGGTCAGATTTGGCAGGGGTCCAGAGAAAACTACACTGTCCGGCATGGTTTTAGCAAAGTCACACACCAAGGCAACATGCTAGTTTCGTACCTGCTTGCTTGAGGTTCCAAGCGGGCCGACCTGACACGAAATTTTATCTCCACCTGGCTGGTGGTCATTGATTGGTCTGATTAAAATTATGTCACTGAACAGCGACTCCCGACCACAGTCTGTGTCCCACCTGGATTTAATGCCACCAGAAAATGTATTTATTATTGTTATCACACAAGCTAGTGGAAGAAGATAAGGGCATTGCAGAAATTCCCCTGGACCGATGAAGAGGTGAAAACTTTTTTCATTTGGTTTTGCTGGATACCACAAGCTTGATGGAGCTGCAAGAAATGAGGTTTTCCTGAAGCTCATGGAGTCCATCAAGCATGGTCACGAACCTCAAAGCAGTGCCATGAAAAACGTAAAAAAAAAAAATTAAAAGTGACTGTCTTAAACGACTACAACAGTATGAGCGGTAATGTAAGGACTGGAGGTGGTTCACCCAAATGGAGCTATTTATAGACTGAGGCCCCCAGCAACGGAGTGTCCTCCATACATCTTCTTCACTGTTATTTCAAACAAGGATTGAGGTTAGCAATAGTTTACTTTAAGGTGTTTTAACACTACAAAATAGCAATTGGTAAGAAACAACCAAAAATATACTGAGAGCAGCGCAGATCTTTTGTTTTTCAAGCACACAATAGGCTAGCCTGTTAGCCATGCTAACTCAAGCTAACATAATGTTCCATATGTGTTTGTATTATGTTTGCGGTCTATATGCTCTGACTGAAAAGTCAATATGCTTAAAATCTTTGAAGTATTTAATTTCCCTGGTGCTTAAATTTGTTGTGGTGGCTTGTAACTGAATTTTAATTTCGTGTTTTTCTATCTTAAGACTCCCTAAATCAGGGAAAACCTCCGCGCCCCGCTGCATCCACACTGCCTGCGGGCGGAGCATACTTACGGCTGCGGCAGAAAGCAGACATAGCACCTCAGCAATCACATGTAAGTAAGGTTTTCACAGCACTAAGCTTTATTTTAAATATGTATTTCACAATATATACATCTAATCAAATTATTGTGGTTAATCTTATCCCACTTCTGTCTTTATGGAAACAGGAGAAAAAGGAGCAGCAACCAGATTTTTCATCTATTTTAAAGTTACAATGAATTCTGCAGATGAACCACAGCGACAGCAGCTTCAGATAATGATAAAAATGCTGAATGTACACAATGGAGACACGTCAAAGAAAGGAGAAATTACAAGAAATGTCATCTTTTAACACATAGTTTTGTCTCAACCAAAGTAAAAAGGGGGATAGTTGAAAAAAGAGTGAATTTCAGTCTGTTGTCTTTTATTTAAAATGAGAACAGAAAATCATTAAGCTGCACTTCAGAAAAGTTTTAATTAAAATAACATTAACTATAAAGAGCAAAGAATGTGGTCGAAGTGTTTAATGTAGGAATCAGCAGAATAATTCTATCGAATCACCTTTATAAAATATTACCAGCTCCATAACTCGCTGATGTGACCGTGAGATGTTCTAGCAGACAGTTGTCTCAAAGTTGTTGCTGACAAAAGTATTTAGTTGCATACTAAGCTTCAGGGAATTTAATGTACATGAAAATGAAGTCATTTTAAGAAATTATGAAACCTTAAGAGGATACCAAACTTTGTTTAATAAAACAAAAAATGCATTTCTGATCTCCCTCCCATCTTCATCCACGCTCTGCATCGCTGTCTCCTCCGGCTCATGCTGGCGTGAGTACATCCAGTGCGATGTCATAATTCATAAAAATGACTCCAAAAAGATGTCCGAAGCTTGCAGACAGCAGTAGCCTCTCTTCCTGGTAGATAAACATTCGCACAACTTCGCATTTTGCTTCTGAATGACTGCACGATGCTGCACAGGAAGGTGAAGGTGTCTGACATTTTCCAAGCTGTTTGTTAAACAGATGTTTTGAAAAAATCTGTGACTCCCATGAGGAGCTAGTCTACATTTCGCTTTATATATATGTTCTACTAGAGGAGCAAAGGCTTAAAAACACCTATAATATGAATGAGAAAAAAAATCCCTTTATTAGTCCTTCAGCGGGAAACTGTAATCTGAGCTCATTATAAAAAAGATACAGTAAAGTCAATCAGAAAAGGTGACTTTTCTGCCACAAGAGTGACAGAAGTAATTGATGAATATTTCAAGTCAGTTTTTTTATTCTCAATACTTCTAAACTAGTGTTTAAAGACTTTAGTGACGTATATGTAAAAGAAAAAAATAAACCAATGCGTCCTGTGGTCACAGATACAGATGGGTCACTGAAACACCGGCAAAAAACAAAAGCTGGAGAAATACCCAGACAGACGGTGTGCAGAGATAATATTGGGTAATAAGAGCCATCTGAAACAGAAGCATATTGCAATTATTTTGCTGTACAATAGTATATATAGTAACATGTAGAAACGGAAATTACAAGCAGCACACATAAGTTAGCTTTAGCTATTTTTAGCTTACCTTATAGTAACCTTAAATTATTCCAAATTGCAATTGTTGCGTCTGAAACTGTCCGGCATGTTGCAAAAATCTTCTGACACTTTGCAGGGTCTTTTGGCTGCCAAACGATGACAGTTTTCAATATATTGCTTGTGTCTCATAGCCAGTATGAACAATAGTCTGAGCACAAGTTACGTTACCTTCAGCCGTGTTGTTTTGGTTGCGTTTGTGTCGCATACAGATGACATCACCGACGGTTGAAATGCTGGAATGCGCTGGACCCCTCCTTCAACAGGGGGTCTGGGATTACAATGGAAACGCAATTTAATTCGAGTAGGGTTCTATTGGTCTGGGGTGTGTGGGGGTGAGTAGGCACTATAGAAATCCGGCATATGTCACCTGGTCTGGCTCCTGGCATACATTTCACTACTATCCTGTTCACTACATTGTTCGATGAATTGATCATTGCACTCTTCTTTTTAAAGCAATAAAACTACAAAATGCATGGATGAAAAATAAATCTACTTCCGGGATTGTTTCAAGGTACAATTAACACTAATAGAATAGAATAGGTTAAAAGCTCATAAAAGTCCATTTTGCATAATATGGGACCATGAAACGGGTGGTGGTAGCTCAGGAGGAAGAGCAGTCATCTTTCCACCGAAAAGTTGGGACATTGATTTCAGGCTTGCCCTGACTTCATGCCGAAGTGCCTTTGGGCAAGAGACAGAACCCCAAGTTACCCCTCGATGTGCCTATCAGGGTGTGTGTGTGTGAATGGGTGAATGTGAACTATGTACCGGTATATGGTTCCTCCATGGTTCTTTTGCCAGATACTAAATAACAGGAGACAAGGCCTGTACATAAGTTATGTATTAACAAATCATAAACAAACATCTTTTTAGCAAACAGCAGTTCCATGTGAAAAGGAGGGCAATGACACTGCCCTTGTTCTCTGCTGTTGTCTCACAACTTTAATTAGAGGAGCTTTTTTGTTTTAAAAAAAATCAATACAACATTTTATTGTTGAAGTCATCTCTGCTCCTGTCATCCTTAACTGAGGAGAATAAATAAAATGCACAAAATTTGTGCATGAGCATTATTTTTTCTGCTGATGACTTAAAAATTCTAGTTAGTTCTGGTCTGTAGAAAAGACTGGATCATGGCTCCAGTGCTGCCAAACTTTTTTACAGATTTAACATTTTACTATCTTTAGCTGGCAGAAAACTGGAGCAATCATCTGGCAACTTGCTTAATTTGTGGTGCAATGCAGAACATCTTTGAAACAACAGTCTGGAGACTTAAAGAAGTTGTCATGTAACTGAACCATTGCTAGTCGGAATCACAAGCTATTTCCTGTTTGTCTTCATAAACTCAATTTATTCCATTTTTGTATGAGTGACATGTTTTAATTTAGTTAGACATTTAAATTTTTCACAAGCAGAAAAAAAGCTTTAGTCACAGTTTAAACGACTTTTCCCGTGTTTCTATCTGAATTTCGACGGCATGATTTAATTTCATTTTCTAAAATTCATAGCTGATATTCTTCTCTGACAGCCTGAATGTTTGTTATCAGATGTCATTGTGTGTCTAAATCTCAGTAATTACAATGCTGAGTGTTGTCAGCTACAAAAAATTACTTCAATTAATTTCAGACTAAACAACAGTACACTCATAGATTCATTAAGTTAAGTGTGGGTTTTGATGACTAGTCAGGGTATAATAAGCTGGCAGCAAAACACATTATGCAGTTGAACGGCAAACAGCTTGGTGATGTAGCATTTTTCCAGACTAAAACTGAGAAAACCACTCAATAATATCCACCAACACCCCAACTCAACCAAGCAAAAAGTGTGAATTGATCACTAAGAGTCATCCATGCTCATTATAATCTGATTGAATTACTCTGATCGAATAACTTTCTCACCACATCTCTGATCTCTCATATATATACAGTATATATATATAAAATATGGTGAATAGAGGGAATTGTGAAGGATCCACTACTTGTAGCCTTTGCTAAACAAAGTGTGGGTTAGTTGGGTGGATTCAAAGGAGCCTTCCAAGTAGGAAAGTGCTGAGCTTTCAGTAGGAGCGCACTGTCATCCACAAGTGAAGGAGGCAGGAGTAAAGGGGGAACAGATCACACAGCTTGGCATAAGTCCATCAGACTGCGTTCATCTTATCCACTTCCGTTCAACCATTTACATACTCTTGTGTCCAAAGCAGGAAATTTTAGACATGGAAGAGGGTCCTCAAGCTCGCACCATGATCAGCAAATGGTTTGGTTCTGGGATGAGAAAACTTTACAGAGAGTGGCTTCCTTTATACATGCATATTAATATTTTGTTGGTTTAGAAGAAAGAAAAAAAGGCAAAAGCTAGAAAACAAAAACAACTTTGCAAGAAGATCCAAACCAGCAAAACCGAATAATCTAGTACTCCACCTAAAAAAAACAGCAAAAAAAAGCAACATAAAAGAAAACATTTTACTACCTCTTTAAACAGATAACCATCATGAGCACCTAAAGGAAGAAAACTGAGAAAAACAACAGATGTGGATGGCGATGGTAGGACCTGCCTGTTGGCTTCAAATCCGCTCTTTATAAACCTATGGGTAACGTGATGTATGCAGTGTCCTGTATTTATACAGTACATAACTCAGACCCAAGGTCTTTAGGGATGATGTCCCTGTCAAGCACCAGTTACGCCAGCAATAGTCATGTATAGGACTACGGGCCCTGCAAAATAATTAATAACCGAGGTTACAGCTCCTATGTATACAAGCGAAATCAGATAGGTGAAGTTATTTACATCATCCTCGACCTGTGAAAACCTATACTATAAAACAAATTCAAAGAAAATATCATTCTTGTATAGATTTAATGCCAATCTGACAGAAATACTTTAACAAAGTGACAGAATAATTGTATGACACTGTCTGATGTCTGGTGGGAACGTTCAAATATGAGAGGATAAGAGGAAAGAGCTTAAACAGGTGTAAGATGAGCCTGAGGATGAAGGTCCGGTCAGAGATACTACCCAACAATACTATGGAAACTGCTGGTGTACCTCTGTGTACTGCTTTGGTGCTAACTGGGAGTCAAACTTTGCTGAAAAGACTCAGATGTCTGGCATATGAAACTCTGGTACTTCAATGCCCACAAATCAACTGTAAGACAAAATCAAGACTGGATGGACCAAATGGCGCAGCCTCTCATGAGAATTGGCAAGTCATTTCAAATTCTGGAAAATGCCATTTCTACATCATCTCATGCAAGAAAATATGCCTCACACAGGCTGCTGTGGTTTCCTCATCAAGTCATTAAGATTGTGACTCTAGGCTGCTTATTGTTGTGTTTACTTGCTTTAAAAATCCCATAATGATGCTCCTCGCTGATGCCATTTTGTTCAACTTACTGCTTCCCTAAATCCCCTCAGTGTGAAGATGGAACGCAAACATCAGACAATATTAAACTCATTAATGGAAATGTGGCGTTGAAATAAAACACTTACTTTAAAAGAGCAAAACCATTGTCTTTATGGTATACCATCGGAAATTCTAAGATAAATGTTTAAACAAGATTGGATTTCTACATAACTGGAACGATCAGCCTTTATTGCTGTGTAAAACTCCAGATCAGCCAACAGATACATTAAAAACAGCAAAAATAAACCTAAAAACTTTGTTTAAAGTCAGTAGATTGTGAAAGTATATCAGGATATACCCGTCTGTCAACTTCCCTGGATCAATAAAGTTTTTAGAGCTAGTAAACGTGACTGCAGCGTTAATACGACTGGACATGACTAAAACTCAACACAACTGGTCAGCAGAGAGAAAAGAGTTCATTTCCTACATGGAAGTGACAGCTTACTGATACAAAAGTCAATCAAATGCCACACACAGTTATCTGATAGACCTTGGATTCTTGTATACAAAGGACACACACACACACACACACACACACACACACACACTCATACACGTATAAAGCCAACTGAGAGTAGAAACCGGCTGTGGCATGTATGACAAATGAGTTTTAACACCAGGGGTTCACCGCTTGATACAAAAACATGGCAACGCAGTGTCATATCTCTCTGTCTTCCCCTCGCTTATCCAGTCTCTCACACACACATTCTCACATGCCACACAGCCACTCAAGACCCCCTGGGGTCCGGGAAAAGTATCTTTTGATTTGCATACCACGTGCACATTTTTAGAATCACAAGTGTTTGCTGGGCCGTCCTAGGTGGCGAGGAGGAGAGGAAGAGGAGGAATGACACTCTGTGGTTGTCCGTGGGGACTCTCTCTCTTACACTCTGTGGCTTTGTGACAGTAGAGGATGCAGATAGAAACATGGCCTACACACATAAAAAAAAAATACATGTAAAACATACAGAACTCCCACACACCGATGTCTGACTGACTGGTGCTCGCCGAGCCCTCCCAGACTGGGAACCCAGAGGTGTCAGACAGTTATAATTATCACTCTGCTGTCTCACGCACACAATATCAGTGCTGAATGGCATCCAGATAAAATCTAGGCCTGTGCATCAAACTGGGGGAAAAACAGAAAAAATGAGAAGCACCCTGGAAGGCTTGTTTTCCCTTGTTGGAAAATAAGGATGTCAGTTTCTAGCTTTCCTCATTTTCAACTTCTGTTATCACATTTTTGGTCCATAAATAATTTATATGTAAAATTCCCAGTACTATGTCATGCTTTTCTTTTTATCCCATTTCTACAAATCCACTGTTAGGACTGTGAAAAGTAAACCAATCAGAAATGTTGAGCCTTCATCAAAGTTAGCCTCTAATTACCATCATCAGTCACTTAAACTTAACAAGTCATTGGTTCTCTTTGTTGTCTACATTTCACAGCTATTTTTTCAAAAGTATTTCAATAATGATTATGATGAATATATACAACTTTAATTAAAAGAAATTTAACTAAGATGTTATTACCAACAAGGAAAAACCAACACAATCAGATGCTGAAACAGACATTTTAAGCGTTTCACAGAATACTTGCTAGTTTTTTTTTAAATCTGATAGCAGCAACACATCTATAAATAGGCAGAACAGAAACAACCAGATGAGGATTTTAAAATCAATTGGGTAAACTAGCAACAGGACAGTAACATGAATAATCATATAAATCATATTTACATTCTGGAATGCGCTGCTCAGTGGCTGCAACCTGCAGTAGCTCTGTCTTAACTGTCGTATTTTTTGTAATATAGGCCTCTTTTTTAAAACATGAACTGTCAATTTGGGTTGTCCAAGAAGACTTTTCACGCTGGTAAGAAGCTGTGTGAACGGGAGATTTTCTGCATATTTTTTCTGCTCTTTTAAGACTTGTTATGGTGAGTCTCCATGGCAACAAGACTTATTTACCACCAAAATCAACTGATAATGCTCTCCAAATTCAAGCTTATCAGTGAAATAACACTTCTAATATCAATGAGCTTGGAAAGAAAGACAAGAGGACGCAGCACAGGAGTGAAACAGAGAGATAAACGATGGAGATTTAAACGTTTCTTCCAGTTGTTGTGACGGGTAACGTTAGCTCTAACTGAACATATCCAAAACTGTAATGCATCTGTACGCTGCTTCAAGATGGTCCGTGCAGACCACATTAAACAACTCAGCGGAAAACTAAAGAGAGGAGGAGTTGCAGTACTGGTTAACCAGCGTTGGTGTCATCCTGGACATGTTACTGAGAAGATCTGCACAAGATATATAGTACTGCTAGCTAAAATGAGCTACATGCTAGCCCCATGAGCCTACAGCTTTTCTGTCAAACCTCCACTCTGTCACCCTGCAGCTCAGTCAAGGACCTGAACACAATCTCAACTCCCTCCACATCTCCTGGTGTCAAGTACAGATGGTGTCAGTCCCAGAGTTCCCTGTTCAAGACAACTATGTGGGAACCAGCACCAGTTCAACACCAGTCTGAGTCAGAAACGAATACCAGTGATGTGGAAAACATCCTGCCTTGTTCCAGTGCTTGGAAAGCTCCAACCAGCTGAACTAAATGACTGCAGAATTTGAATTTCCCTCTGGGATTAATAAAGTATTTTTCATTCATTTTAATTTCATAAGGAATATTTCACAGAGGTGGAACCTCTCAGATGAAAGGATGGACAGATGTTCAATAATCTGAGACAAACTAAGTTGTAAAACAATTTTGTAAAAACGTTACTTATTTTAAAATTGTGAAGACTTTAGAGATCCCAACATCTACAGTGCATATTATAGAATAAAAAAGAGAGAATCAGGGACATTCTCTGTGAGTATGGGGCGAGGCTGAGGGACGAGTGGATACTGGTGATACTGGGCTTCCCAGGCAGCACTGACATGATTCTCTACCAGAAACCCCTGCATGGACTCAGAAACTTCAACAAATTTGTCTGTGAACAC
>JBAMHX010000007.1:27236687-27259367 GCA_037177515.1 Pseudomugil tenellus | reverse complement strand
CCCCCCCCCCCCCCCCCCCCCCCCCCCCCCCCCCCCCCCCCCCCCCCCCCCCCCCCCCCCCCCCCCCCCCCACCTATTCTACACTATAGAATTGATGGAACAGGGGGAAAAAAGCATGAAGAGGAGAAGGAGAAGGAGGAGGAGGGGAAAGACAAGCTTCTAACTACAGTACAAGGCATGTTAGTGAACTATACACTCTTTGTGACACACACTGCCACCGAGGGCCTCCAGGGAAGTTTTACAGCGGCTCCTTGTCATGAACATTAGTGTACAACCCCTGTTGTTATCAGGTGTGTGTATGAGTGTGTAGTAATGACCACACATCTCCTTGCAGGGTGGATGTGCAATGTGTGTGGGAGCTGCATCATCATGCAGATATTACATAAAACTCAGCGGTGGCTTTTATTTCAACTGAAAGTATTTTTTCTTTTAAGAATTTAAAAATTGCCTACCATGATAAAAGTTCAAATGTCAAGTTTAACTTACTTTTACACACACACACACACACACACACACACACACACACACACACACACACACACACACACACACACACACACACATATACATACACACACACGTGTGTGTGTGTGTGTGTGTGTGTATTCTGGAATGCACCGCTATGTGGCTGCAAACTGTAGTAGCTCTGTCTTAACTTTAGCGTTTTTTTGTAATATAGGCATCTTTTTTAAGACATGGGCTGTCAGTTTGGGTTGTCCAAGAAGATTTTTTCACGCTGGTAAGAAGCTCTGCTCCACGGGAGATTTTCTGCATCTTTTTTTTTTCCCTCTTTTAAGACTTGTTATGGGGAGTCCCCATGGCAACAAGACATATTTATCACCAAGATCAACTGGTAATGCTCTCCAAATTCAAGATTTTCTATGAAAAAACACTTCAAATCCCAATGGAGTTGAAAAGAAAGAGAAGAGGATGCAGGGCAGGAGTGAGACTGAGATGAACAGTGGAGATTTAAACCGTATCTACCAAATGTGTTAATGGGTAACATTAGATCGCTAGCTAACAAAACTGTTGAGCTCCAGGTGCTAACTGAACATATACCAGACTGTAATGTGTCTGTACATGTCTTCAAGATGGTCTGTGCAGACCACAATAAACAACTCAGCGGAAAGCTAAACAGAGGTGGAGTATCAGTACTAGTTATCCAGCATTGGTGTCATCCTGGACATGTTACTGTTAAAGAGAAGAGAAATGGAGCTGCTAGCTGAAATGAGCCTACATGCTAGCCCCATGAGCCTACAGCTTTCCTGTCCCACCTCCACTGTCGCCCTGCAGCTCAGTCAAGAACCTGAACACAACCTCATCTCCTACCACATCAGGACTTCCTGAAACCCCCTCGACCTCCACTCTGTCTCCTGTGATCAAGTCATGAAACAACTGAAGAAACTGAACCAGAACAAGGCTGCAGGTCTAGACGGTGTCACTTCAGAGTTCTCAATACCTGGTCAAGACAACTATGTTTGATTCTCGAGCACCAGTTCAACACCATTCTGAGTCAGAAAAGAACTCCAGTGTTTTGAATTAAATTACTTCAGAATTTTGATTTTCCTATTGTGTGAACAACAGCAGAAAAAATATTTGGCCTTCCCCCATGCTCAGCTCATCACACAAACATTCCCTGACAAATGTGCTCAATTTAAAGAGAAATAAACAGTTTCCAAAAATACAAGATTTATTAGCAAGAAACATTGTTTCAACCAAGAATTAGTCCACTGAACATTCACTTACAGGGTTTTTATGCTGTTTCTCTTGCCTCAGATGAAAATCATACCAATACCAATACCATGATACTTCCAGCACCAAGTTGCGTTAGTATCCTTGGAGTATTGCCACTTGCTTTAGGAGTCTCTGTAATATGTTTAATCAATGGCCACTTTTCATTAAATGTTTATATAGTCTGTCTCTAAGTCTTCTGTCTGACTTTAAGTGCTCTAATAGCAGGTAGTCAAGTTTCTGCAGTGTTAGCAACTCATTTATGATTACATCTAACTTCTTGCTACATCTGTTAATAATGAGATTATTATTCTGCCATATGTTTTTCAATCTCTGTCAACGGATTATTGGAACTGTTTTCTGAGTGTAAACACTTAAGGCATACAGAGAGACTGCAGGGGATTCTTGACAAAAAGAAAAAAATAACTAAAATACTGTCAGTTTAGAAACTGACATCTGGTGCCATCACCAAGTTTCAGTGAGAAATTAATGAAAAATGGATGCAATGTAAAGGGCTTTGGGTGCCTTGAAGAACACTATACAAATCAAATTTTACTATTTATTATTATTATTATTATTATTATTATTATAAACAACCATACAAAAAAATACATATTGCCTCCAAACCAAGATGTTTTTTTTTTTTTACATTTCTGCCAGATCCCAAGTAAAATAACTTGCCAGTCACTTTTCACCTTCAAAACATGTTTGACGTGTTGCAGTGATGTGAAAAACAGAGTGTAAAGCTATTAAGCATGAAAGCAGAGCTGGAAACAATCCCCAATGTTTCAGTGGGATTGGGACTACAACCCAACCAAATCATTCTATTTCTTACATATGAACTAGCTGACAGTAGCGCAAATCTAGTGTTTCTCCAGCAGCATCATACCACAAAGCATTCCTGTCACCTGAGTTTTTATTTAGAAGCAAACTGCCTGCATTCTGCTCAGCAGAGGATGCAATGTGAAACATTTTAGAAAGCGGAGGCTTCTGTGTTGTTTTTGCTCATGGCTGCAGCCAATAAAACATCACCACTGAAGACCCTGTCCTGCAGTTGAGCTTCTGCCAGAGAACACGATGGAAAAAAACACGGCAGAAAAATGTTTGTCTCTACGTCTGATAACACCGTTTACTGCAGGATGTGTAAAATTTGTACAGATATTGTGGGCAAGCTATGCAAAAATGTGGGAGGCCCCTTTTACTGCAGATGGAAGACACATTGATAGTTATACTTGATGCCTATTTTTCACATTTGTGATGAACAGGTTTACCTAAACTCATGGATTCTTGACAGTCACCATGTTTGAAACAAGACCTCTTAAAATGATTGGAATTCGACAGTGTTTAGCTTAAAGAAAATCAATAGATAAGACACTGATGGTGCAAAGCATTAAGTAAGGCATGAAGTTAATAAACCAGGAGTCTGCAACGTTTGCAAACTGGAAGACCATTTTTACCACCCGTACCACTAAAACAGCAGAGTCTATTTGACCCTGAAAAAAACTACAATAAACAGAACTTGTTGTGTTGTGATGGTTGGTTTCATTGTCTTTGACAGTCTTAGCAAATAGAAACTGATATCTGACTTTGATAGCGGCTCTAATGTTTAAATGAATAATTCTTCATTTGTGAAAGCCTTTCTGTGACTTATCACAAGAGATATGTTGGCATAAAACCAGCAGAAATGGAGTTTATGGAGGACAGCATGCACTGCTTAGCTCCGCAAAGAAAAGCTGAAATGCATTTCATCACTTATCGCTAGTTTAAAACATTTTAGTAAAACTGTGTATTTGTTCTGGAAATGTCTCTCAGTGCTCTATATTTGTTGCTTGATAATTTCTTGGTTCATCTAAAGTTGTCAATGATATATACGGGGCTCAAGAGCCATGAGTTGCAGAACCCTGGCATAAAATAGTGCCCAACAATGTGCAACTTGGGAAAAAATGCAGATATTCTTCTTTATGCAGCCAAAGATCAGGGGCCTCATTTAAAAAAACTCGCTTATGTAAAAAAAGTCTTGAAATTTTCATAAGAACTTTACTACTACTAGGTTAGGATTTATAAAAAATAAACTTGACGTAGAAGAGTGTGTACCACTGCGTCAAATTTGGACCTGGTGTAGTAACATTTTGGAAGGAAAACCGGCTGCACAGCTGATAAGATAACATTTAAAGATGCTTAAATACGTATTTATGGAATAAATATCTCAGTTTTGGATCATGTCTATAACATTCCAGGCTTCCATAATTTTGATCACGAGGACACCAAATCTAATAGGAATGATAACACGTATGAGTTGAATGTGGCTTAAATTGGCTTAAACTTTAAATTGATCATTTCATCAGCTGTGCTGCCAGTTTTTCTGTCTACACAAAGTTCAGTGCTGGCGGACTGGTATGCACTTTATTCTATCAAATTTATGTCTATAAATACTGAACTTTGTGCAAAAAAGTACTTGCGCAATTGTCAGCTGTTTTCTTTGCAAGCAAGCTTTATATATGAGGCACCTGGTTCTGATCACTTCTGTTGAGAAGGACAGACTCACGACCACATTTAAGATACCATGGACATTAAAATGTTTGGAAAATGTGCAATGTAAGAACTGAGTATCAGCCAATCTGCTGCAGTAATTCTTGTGACATATGACCTTAATTAAGTGAAAAGCTTCTAAAGTTAGAGAGAAACTCCAGAAATACAGCGTGATGCAGGGACCTGAAGGTGACCTTGTACAACTTGTTTCTCTACTCCAGAATGAGCTCAAGTTTGAATCTGCATATCTGAATGAATCCAGTTTTCCAGCTCTCTCTGCGAGGAGTAACATCAAAGCTCCCCTCCATTTGGAAACAATGGCAAAGTGATCTAAATGAAAAGGCTTGTTTTTGTGCATCGAAAAAAAGAAAGCATTACGGTCATGTTGAGCTTGACCTCATGCTGACGCATATATTAAAATACATCATTGTGTAGTGAAAGGAATGTTATGACTAACACGACAGCAGCTTGTTCATCACTTCTTCTCTGGCAGGAATGTCAATAGCGACTGACACCTACGAGCTCCCCCGCCCTGCTGCTCTACATCCTATGTTACGCTCACATGTTACTTCCAAAAATCCTCCTCCTCTTTCCATTTTCATCCCTCCCTCTTTCTCTTTTTCCTTCCATCATCTCCATCCATCCATCTCCCGTCGAAAGCTCTCAGCGGGGCTCGGACTGTTGTATGCAGGGGCATACTTGGACTGTGGCGTCAGTTTGGAAATGAGGCTCGTTTGCATTTAAACAGTCTGCTCTCTGGGCAGTTGGTAAACTGGATGAGAGGAGGATTGGGGTGGGTGGCTAAGAAAGCAAAGGGAATAACTTCAACAGAGAGAGAAGAGACTGAAGGAGGGAGTGAGTGGAGAACACTGGCTAATATAAATTCATTATGTAAATCTGCCGCTCAAACAAATTGACAGGCGGGTATTACACCCGAGAGGAGCTGAATCAAGAGCATGAAAGCATTAGCTCCACTCACCCTTGACCTTCAACCTTGACCTGTTCACCGGAGTGTGCCTGTTATGCATACTAACCACTGAGGAGGGGCCGGCCGGATGGATACATCGCAATACATTTTGTTTTCTTACAGTGGTCACAGGAGACTACATCCTCCATCCTACAGCTGTGCAGGAATGTAAACTATGCTGTAAGGAAAACAGAAGAGAATGTTTTCTCACTAAAGCAGGCGCACATCCACACTCCTCTTTTTTACACTATCACAAGAAGTTTATATGAATTCCCAACCGTGGAAGCAAATCCAACAATCTAACTAATTAGTGGACTGTGTATGCAGTCGGGTTAAACGTACGGTTTTCCTTCAACTCAAAAGTGTAAAACAGATTTTCTGAAAGCCTTAAGATGATAAAAACAAAAGTAAGGGGTTCAAAGAAAGCATGTATGACAAAAACACCCACTGAGTCAGTCAGGTCAAGACTTTTACTATGACGCCACATGATAAATTACACATAAAATCATTGTTTTAAAGTCATTTCTTATGTTCATTATCCTAGTTTCTAAACACAGTTATGCCTTTATAGAAGGATGCAGCATAACACACATCAAAGCATATTTGATAGTTGATAATATGTTTTAACAATGTGGAAAATAATTTTAAGTTTAGTACCTAGTTATAGATGTACAAAAGTACAATGTTTAAGTACTTTTTGCACAATCTGCTGTCAATGACAATGCACAATAGGTTCAACAGGCATGATTAAAAAAGTAGATTTTATTGTATTTACCTTTAGTTTAGGGTGGAAGCCCATTTATAGCATGATTTTTTAAAAGAAAAATGAACATCTAATTCAATTTCTTGAGTTGATTTTAGGAAACTGATTAGTGATGTGACCGGAATATAAGAATTATCATCTTTTGCTTCTTCATAAAAACACATTAAACTTCATTAGTACTTGGTAGCACATGGCTGCTAACGAGCTGTGTACACACAGAACCATAAAGATCCTCGCACAGCCTGAAAAGCACTAAATAAAAGATACTAAAAATCATTTTAAAATAATGTAATAAAGCCTGTTTACCATGTGAAACTGCTGAGTATCTTTAGTGACAAGCAGCATGACCACATCTGTGACGCTTTTCCAAACGGATCTTCTCTCATAATATAGGATATGCTGAAGGTAATTCCCCCAACGTAGGTTTTCTCAGAACAGGTTTGTGAGCTGAAGAAGCATTTCTCACTGTGGATATATGCACATCTAAAGGTGCTGGAATAAATAAAATGTTGCACCTGCTTTTCAATTTCATTCTGCAAAATGTATTTACCGGTTTGGACTCTGACGTCACATAGCACTGAACCTGAGTCTGCTGTCACTACGGACG
The DNA here is from genome assembly GCA_037177515.1 of Pseudomugil tenellus. Lineage (NCBI taxonomy): Eukaryota > Metazoa > Chordata > Actinopteri > Atheriniformes > Pseudomugilidae > Pseudomugil > Pseudomugil tenellus. Next base: position 27,252,770 of record JBAMHX010000007.1, on the reverse strand, counting down.
TCCAATGAGAGCGTTTGGAAATGTCAAATTCAAATTTAACGATAAAATCAATTTATTGCCCAGGATTATTATAAACTTCTGAAATGATACAATGAGTATCGGAGATGCCTGATGAGAGACACATTCTATATCACCTCAAATCTAACTAAAGATGGGTAATGATTTGAGTTTCCATGCATCCATCCTTTCCTGTCACTCATCCCAACAACCATTAGGCTCAAATCATGGTACACCGGACACGTTGCTATTGCACACACAGAGAAACAACCACTCTCACTTAGACTGTGCAGTGAAATCAGAACCCATGCATCAAGGAAAATGCAATATTTTTGAATAATATCTAAGCTCAAAACATTAAGCCACTAAATACTTCAGCATTCACTAGCAACCGTGTTAAATACTCATAAATATCCAACAGTTTTTCTGTCTGTGCTTCTTCCACTTCTGCCTCGTTGTGACTCCGCAGGCGGTTTGTCTTTGGAGTTCATCATGTGGAAGGATGACGGTCTGAGCCGTCACCGCTAAGCAATGCTGTGCCGAGGCTGCCGGCGGTTGCAGTTTTTAAGATCTGCAGCTGCCGTCAGCTTAACCTGGCACCTGGCTGGCAGACTTACGGCCAGACACGCCTCAAAGAAAAGACACTTCAAAGACGCCTGGCTTAGAGAAAGCGTGAGAGACAAAGAGAGAATAAAGGACAGCAGCATGAAAAGAGGAACTATAGAGAGCAAAAGTGAAAAGGGGAAGCAAAAAGGGTGAGGGAGGTCCTAATTAGTGTTCATCCAGTGCTTTCCCAGTGCTCTGTGTGTTGTGTCTGCTCAGAGGAAATCCTTTAACCACTCAGACACCAGCCTGAGGACAGCAACTGGACACCTCCACTAATCTGAATCTTAATGAGGTTCAAATCCCTCCCTTCTCTCTCTCCTTCCCTTCTCTCTCTCCTTCCCTTCTCTCTCTCCCTCCCTCCCTTCTCTCCCTCTCCTCCCTTCTCTCCCTCCCTCCTTTCTCTCTCTCCTCTCTCTCTCCCTCCCTTCTCTCTCTCCTTCCCTTCTCTCCCTCCCTCCCTTCTTCCTCTCCTCCCTTCTTTCTCTCCTCCCTTCTTTCTCTCCTCCCTTCTCTCTCTCCTCCCTTCCCTCTCTCCTTCCCTTCTCTCTCTCGCCATCCTTCTCTTTCTCCCTCCCTTTTCTCTCTCTCCTCCCTTTTCTCTCTCCTTCCCCTTTCTCTCTTTCTCAGATGCACACAATGACACTTGTTAAAAAACTTTCAGTAACATTTCTTTATGAAAAATTGTATATTTAAGATGATTTATTTAGTCTTCACAAAGCTTAATGGTGGTGAAGACAGCAAACTGGACCCGTATGCTAACACTTCAAAAACAGTGCCAGATAAAGGACGCTTATTCCCATCAAATCCAACAGGAAAGTGTGACCAGACCTTTTACTGTATTTACTCCTTAATTAAAAAACTTTATTTTTTAAGAAAAATAGAAGAAAACGTACTTTGGACAAATACAAATGAGCTTTGTTGCAATTTAGGGTGGTCAAACTTCAAAGTGTGCAGACTAGGTAGGCTACAGAGTGTTCTACGTCATTTTATGCAAATTTATTTCTTTTCTTCAAAAGTGAAGGAGACGAACTCAAGCTGTCAACCATATGGCAACGTCAGTGAAAAATAGTCCTGGTCGGATGTGTGCAATCAAATTTATTTGTGGTTATGGGACACAATGCTACAAACATCCCAGTGTCTCTGCTGGGACGAATATGTGTGTAAATGCTTTTACATAGGTAGGTAAGTAGGTACACACACATATTAAAAAAAAACGTCTTTGCTGGCACTCAACTGCTGCTAGTTCCTTTCTATCTATCACACAATGAATTCTGGGAGAAAAGAGGTCGTGAAGGATGCTTCGCTTGTAGCCTTTGTTCAAAGATAATCTGAAGCCGTATTTGAAGGGTGGATTCAAAGGAGCCTTTGAATTGCGACAGCACTTTGCACACCACCATCTCGTATCTGGTCAACAAACCTGTACTTTCGAAATGTGTAGACCCTGAATTGTGTTTCCACACAAGAATTTATCACCTTCAGTGCAAAATGACTTCAGGAAGCCTGAAGGGCACTGCTAAGCGCTCTGTGGGTCCACATGAACAAAGCACCCCTCTCTGAGAGGAATGCATCCAGATGATCCAGAAGACTTCTTCACGCTTCTACAATCCATATTATAGTGACAAAGCACATGAACATCACTTCAATTCAGCTTTATTTAAGTCATTTCATGTCTCATTTTAAATATACAGTCCAATCCCATTACTGTAATCCATTTATAGCAAAGGAAACCAATGGATTGCACCGGATTGTCTTTCAGAATCCACCCCTCATGCTGAACATCCACAGGGCGAAAGACAACAGTGGAGAAGAAAATCTCCTGCAGAAGCAGATTCAGGGAGGGGTTGCCATCTGTCTCAGCCGGTGGGGTGGGTGGAGACAACAGGAAAGAAATCTCAAATAGAAAATACCAAGAAACGACAGCATCATCTGGTTCAGGTAACATGACAGCAAACACCGTGACAGGATGATAGGATGTAGAAACCACTTTGGGTACTTTCTCTTTGGGTAGATGGGTTTTTTGACCATTTACATGTCTATTTCTTTTCCCAACTATTACTACAACATGTTATCAAGCCATATGATGTAAAGCATTTGATAGATATTTCAAAGATGATACAAAAAAATGAAACTGTTAGAACTTGTAGTTGTTTTTCTTATTTGGCTTTTGTTAAAATATGTTTTATTTGGAAATGTTCGTTTTGCAAGGACTAGGTCACCAGAGCCTTCCTGTATGCGTTGGAAATGTTACCCCTCTGCTATCATGTTGAGACTGTTACAGATTGGATATTTGTGTATAGTTTGATCTTTGTTTCCTTTTTTATTTTGCAGCTTCACTTGTGTTGTGTGTTTGGCTTTATATCCTGTTTGTTTGTTCAGCCGGTTTGATTAGTTCATGCATTTCGCATGTATCTTGTGTTTCAGTGTATTTATTCTTCTTGCTTTTCAGTTTCAGTGTGAGATCATCCTGTTTGGTGCTTCAGCTAGATTTTCTTTATTTTCTTTTTTGCTATTGAGATAAAATTTTTATCAGTAGCTAAAAAGTTAACTTCACATGAAAAATAATCAACCTGAACATGGCCTACCAGAACTTCCTTGAACATTCATTAGATCAAATCCCACATGTCTTAGTAACTCTTTAGAGAATAACTTCAAATATGAAACTTAGGATTTATAAACATTACAGAAGCTCCCAAATAGGAGTTCTCAACTTCTTTATAGTGGTTTTGTTAAAATCGAAAATAAAACATTTCTACAAATTCATGAAGGCACCATCAATAAAACAAACAAAAAAAAGTTAAATTGAAGGCTGTTGTTATATGTGGAAATTATGCAGGTATTCACTGCATTTGTGTTCAGACTAAGCACAGTCCAGTTTCTGGGATGTTTTAAAGCAAGTTGGTTAATATATTAGAGATCAGCATCATAAATTGATAAAATGAAGAATTATTAATATTTACCTTGGGAACCCAAGTCTCTTATTTTCTAGCTATATGTGTAAAGTTATAGGCTTAAACTGAACTTATGATGCCATATATGGGGTTAAATAACTCTTAATCACTTCAATAAATCTTTGTCGGATCCTCCTATCTAAGTTCTTGCTTGAATTGACCCATATCATGACCCAAGGAAATCACATAGATAATGACCAGAAAAATAAATGTGACATATTTAACTAATCTAAGATCTATATATTGGATAAACAAGGCCTGTTCTGTCAGAAGCGAAAACTAGGGGTATATTACAAAATACCCCCAATCCTCCAGTTCCCCAATCCTCAAATAGACATAATACAATAATATAAAGCCGCACATGTTCAATCACAAAGTTTCACCTGGTGTGAAACTTTGAACCAGCCCGGTATGATGTCAGGACAGCATGCATCCTGAGGTCATGACATTTTATTTGCACTTGATTTGAGGTCAATGACAAATAGTTCAGATATAGTCAAAAATCTGATTTTTTGTGAATAAAGCGCAACCTAGTGAAGAAATTATAAATCCCCAAAATGCTGAAATTCGATTCAGGTTGTCCCCTTGGGGACCTAAACAGGTACACCGAGTATCAAATTCCAATTGTGAAAACTGTTGGAGTTATCACGCTAACACGAAGGATATCCGGCAGTGGAGGCGGATGCGGCGTCGATCATGATGAAACCATTGTATCCTCAACACTCCGTGTTCGGAGATAAAAATATGAATACTAGAAGAAAAAGGAAAATAATTAAAAAAAAGTGTAAAACAAGACAAACAGACCAAGATAATATGATGATCAACCTAAATTTTAATGATAGAGAAATGTAAAACTGTTGGAGGAATTGAACAAATCAATCAATCTGTGGTGTTCATTAATTAATATTTAAAGAACTGAAAATCAGCACATCTTAACTATCCATGCAGCAACGTCAATAAGATCTTCTAAAAATGGGTAGGCCATATTTCATGAGATCTGATTGGTCAGGTAGTGTTGCTTTAATACTCGCTGATACAGAACTGCTGTGGGGCAGGTTAGCCGTTCAACCCCAGCAGTGTATTCAGCTGTGATACAGCTTGGTGAGAAGGTAACCAGCTTTGTAGTCCAGAAAACCCAGAGTTAACCCTAAAATTACTCAGATAAGAGAAAATCCAGCTTCGTAGAACAGATGTGTGATCACCATTGTTGTTGTGAAAGTGAATAAGATTCCAATAGCCAGCTACTTACAAAATCAGCTTCTGCATATAAAAATAGCTGCGATTCATGATAATATTTCAATGTTAGAATCACTTTCATCTGTGCTCACTGTAAATATGTTTTACATTTCTATTATCATAAAAACAGAAGGAAATCATTTGTTTTGAAATAATGTGTACAAATTCTTGTTACGGCCCTAGCCTGCTGGTCTAAATATGTAAATAGAAGGATTCCAAGACATGCAGTTGATTGGCTTGCAATTCCTAATTTTCGCCCACACTTCCGTATTGGTGGAAAACTTCCTGGATTTCTCTCCATTGGCCTTCTCACCAGACACCGCCCTATTACAAGATCCTAATCAGCATCATTTGGGGCAGCTATGCCTGATCATGACATAGGCTGTGTATCAATTCAGGGTCTGCATACTTCAAAGTGCGGATACAAAGTGTACATACGTCATACTGGTGCGTCAAAAACTGTCCCAATTTAAAGATAATTCGAATCCACACTTCAAATGTTCACTTCGTTTGGGGCTGGATTAGCTTAAAATGAAGGGTTCATACTATGTATCCTTCTCAGTGTCCGATCTCCCAGAAGTCATTGTAGGCCAGATAGAAAAGAATATATATTCCACATATTTATTCTAGCACACAAGGTGGGACGGCAGCAGCACTGTATACCATGACCACAAAATAATTTTATTACATACCATTGACCAAGATTATTTTTCACTGACATTGATGTTTTAATTCAGATACACATGTAAATAAAAATACATACAATTTAAAGTACTGAGGCAATTTTCTGTATTTTTTTTTTTTATATCTTTGTGGTTTTTGTGAAATTTTGGGATAATTAATTGAATAAACAACATATCAAGTTGCTAGGCAACAGAGGTCTGGAGCACATCTGTGATGCTCGTACACTGGTTTTCTCATTTCAAACCGTAGCTGCACTTTGGACTGCGCAGACTACATAGAATACATTGTAGTCTACATAGTGTGCCCACTTCGAAGTATGCAGACCCTGAACTGAAATACAACCACAGTATGCCACCTTGCTGCCTAGGGTGTAGTAACAGAACTTTTGGCTTGTTTGGCTGTAGGATTAAAGAGCTTCTGGTTTGATTGAGACTTTGAATTGTGGATTGCTGTCACCTACTATAGACTTAGAGATCTTTTGGTTTTGTTTTTCTTTTGTTTGTCACTGGTTTGAACTTTTGCCTGTGATTGGAGTTTTTTGGTTTTTTGTTTGGCTTAGTAAATCAATTTTTATCTCCTGTCACAAGACATTTTAACTTAACCTGGATTGTTTTTCTTTTGTATTTTACTCACATTGTAAATAAATTCACTTTGAACTTTTAATTAATTGCCAAGTTAACTTTGTTACGAGCTCCTTTTACCCCTAGACATCACGGAGGTTGTAACAATCCAATTGGTATTTCCTACGATACCATGTGTTGATATAACAGAGAAGATCCATTCGAGCTCTCCTCCAACACAAGTTGATGAATTTGTTGACTGAGTGATTGTTAGGTTGCGGGTAGGTGGTGGACCCAAACGCAGGTGAGAATGAGAAGCAGGAGGCAGCCATGATGACAATTAACAGGTTTTATTAAATACTGGAACACTGAACTGAATTTACGTAATGATGCCGCAACCAAACAGACACACCAAGTGACTTAAATACACAAGACAAACGGGGGACAGGTGAAAACAATGACCAAAATCAACCCCAGGTGGAACTAATTGAACAAATACAGGAAGTTTTGTAATTAACCTGGATGGGAATACGTTAGCTTCCAGTACTAGTGTGAGGAACCTTGGAGTTATTTTTGACCAGGATATGTCCTGGTCAAAGTTTCTAGAACCGCTTTCTTCCCCCTAAGTAATATAGCAAAAATTAGGGACATCGTTTGTTACTTCAAGATTGGACTACTGCAATTTCTTTTTTATGTTCCGTCCCAAATATGTCTCGAAAAGTTTCCTACTGATCCAAAGTGCTGTAGCAAGGGTTCTGATGCGAACTAGCAGAGGAGATCATATTTATCTAGTTTTAGTATCTCTTTATTGGCTTCCTGTTAAACGTAGGATAGTTTAAAATCTTTCTCCTTACATATAAAGCTCTCCATGAACAAGCTCCATTGTATATCAGAGACCTCATAGTTCTATATATTCCAAACAGAGCACTTCACTGTCAGACTGCAGGTCTGCTTGCGGTTCCCAGAGTCTCTAAAGAGCACAATGGGAGGAAGAGCCTTCGGCTATCAGGCCCCTCTCTTATGGAACCAGCTTCCAGTGTGGGTACGGGAGGCAGACACCCTCTCTACTTTCGAGATCAAGCTTAAGACCTTCCTTTTTAGTAGATTCTGTAGTTAAAGGGTGGACTAACCATCCATCAGTTAAGCTGCTATTGCCTTGACTGCTGAGGGATGTCTCATGATGTACTGAGGTATTCACTTTAATTTCTCTGCTTCTAATATTCCATGTAGAAACATATGACAGTATTGGCATTATCAACATAATTTTTTATAAAGGTTTTTTTATTAGTAGTTAATTCTAAGTAATTTGAAGTAGTACACAGATTTTACACAAAATTGGGCTACATATTGCTTATACGTGTCTTTTAACTGCTCTGATTAGAGATTTTAACATCCTCCAATTGAACATCTCAAACTCCAACACAAACAAGTCTTCCAGGCCCAAAAACAAATAATCAAATGTGTGACTAAAAAGTTAACAAAGAGGAACAGATATGCATAGTATAGATTTGTAGGTTCTCTGTACATATGATTATACTTTAAGTTTGGTATACAGTTATGTTCTTTTGCTTTTGATCATAAATACAAGAATGAAATGGAAGCAAAGGTTTGATGCTTTACTTCCAGTATACCAGAGACTTTTCCTTCATATTTTTTCAGAAATGCCATGTCTTCAAAAGACAAGAAATGTTGCAGCGTCAGACAAACAAGTGAAGCTCTCAGTGGAACACAACAGCCCAGTCTAAGGCACTCAAGACATTGTGGAATGACCTAGACATCAATACTAGGCTTTCACAGTTATGAATCTTCAACACAAACAGAATCAATAGGCCAGCCTTAAGGCTTGCTGGATATTATTGAAGCACTGTTCTCACTGGATTGGGATCAATGGCTAAGCTAGAGTTGACCATCGATCCAAATCATGCTCTTGTCTCCTCCCTGTCCCCTCCTTATACTTCAACAGAGTCCAGTGAGACAGGTGAGAAAAGCCTGGCGGAGAGGAAATGGCAGGAAGTATGACAACATAAATCCCGTGAGCTGCAGCAGAACATATAATAAAAAAAATCCTCCCTAAAGATTTATTTTATGGAAAAATTGTGCTTTAGATGCCAATTAATGAGTTATTCCTATGATAATTAGAAAAATAACAGTCATTCAAAAGCCTTATTGTCACTATGTAGGACTGTCTAGGTGCTCCACAACCAAGCTAACCAAACATCCACTTATGACAGAAGGTTCTGCAAGGTTCTCGGGCCAACTGTATCAAACCATCAAACCATATGTGTAAGCTTGCAAATGAACTCAACAGACAGATTTGCCTTGTCTGTTTTTGGTGGGTTTTTTGTTTTTACAAAATACAGTTCTTTAAGGATCTCAGTTGTCAGACTGTGAGACCAAAATTATGTAAATTAATGTATCAACAGATATAGCAGCATAAATGGGTGACCAGAACATCAATCTTAGCCTACCAAAATTTATTACTAACAATATTGTGTTGACAGAACACACAGATCATCAGTGACAAAGCTTTTTCTCATCTGCATATCATGTCAAATCTTGACTTCAAAAGAAAAATATTGGCACTGAATCAAAAACACAGAAACTATTACTTTTTCCTGTCGATATTTTGTCTTTGCTTTTTACAGTTAGGGGTTTTTGAGTTGCAACAATGTAAGCACTGGGAAAATGGTAAATTGTGAAAATGAAATTATTATTTATTCAAAAAGGGTACTCGGTACACAAACAAGTGGCAAAAACCTCACGAGTTGGGGTTCAAGAAGCTGCTCAAAATAACAAAACAATATAACAAAACAGGCCTCCTAAGAATGTTAACCAAAATGCAGAGCAGCTCCAATAAACTAAACTAGCAATCATGCAGAACAATACATCTATACATCAATACAACAATACAAAGGCAACAAAAACACTCAAAACCCTAGTAAATGTACAAACAAAAATGTATATCTACAACTACAATTACAAAAATGCTATGTATAATTACACTATAAACTTCAACTCAAACTATCACTAAACAAATACCAAATAAACGAAAAACCATGTTGTTTAACACTACTGGACAATAACACAAAACACAACACAAAGTTACACTACTAATGTAAATATTCAAAAACTAAACTAAACACCACAGGTTGCCTCTAATTTACAAAGTGCACCACCAATACCAAAGAGTCACAGTCCAAAGAGTCACAGTCCAAAGAGTCACAGTCCAAAGAGTCGCAGTCCAAAGAGTCGCAGTCCAAAGAGTCACAGTCCAAAGAGTCACAGTCCAAAGAGTCACAGTCCAAAGAGTTACAGTCCAAAGAGTCACAGTTCAAAGAGTCACAGTCCAAAGAGTCACAGTTCAAAGAGTCACAGTCCAAAGAGTCACAGTCCAAAGAGTCACAGTCCAAAGAGTCACAGTCCAAAGTCTCTAATCCAAAGTCCAATGCAACCCAAGGAGAAGACATTCTGTCACCAAACAGCTTTTCTCTGAATGGAAGTGTGATGTGTCATTTTATTTCATGGTTCGGATAATGATGATTGATAGCTTTGGCAAATTCCGGAGGTGCAGATGAGGGTGTGTCTTGTTTGGACCAATCCTCTCCAGGGGAGGGCACAGGCTGACGGAAGAAACGAGGTGTTATTAGTGGAATGAAATGCAAACTGAACATGATGAATACTGATACACACAGAGGGACGCAACAACAGATGTACTCACAAAGCCAACTTCAATCAAAGTCATCTAGACACCATTGTGCATCAAAAATGTCTTGGCTTTATTTCAGGAATAGAGGACTATTATTTTTCTTCTTTTCAGACATATCTAAAATATTCTGCTCACATTTTAGCTCACTGTTCATGTTAGCAGCAAATCAATTAACTCACCAATATGATAAGTGTTGTTGTTCTCCAGCAGCCGAATCACTCACAGCATGTTTCCGTTTGAGATACTTGTGTATCGCTGTCATACCACCATGGAAGAAAAGTTTTACGCTACTCATTTTGTGTTGCACATGCTTCTCAAGAAGTTTTAAATAACACTACCAAACCTTTAAGCATTGTTCCCGGCTTGCCATGATAACGTTGTTGAGGCATGACCTTTGGTGTCACATTACAGCTGACCTTAATTGCCATTACTTTGCATAAAGGACAGAAAAGCTGTAGAACGTACAACAACAGTTTTGAGAGAAAAACAAAGCTTTAAAAAGTTATTATAAATTTAAAATGATAAAATATATACTATAAAATTATTAATCTCGACATCCCTAATTGGAATAAACAATGGTGTTATCGTGGATCACTCATTGAGGATTTATAATATGGAGCAGGGATCACTATATCTGGAGCTCTTGCGTCAGTGTCCTGTTCATTGTTTCCCGGCTGCAACAAATAAAGATGATTCAGAACCTGACAAAAAGATTTTGGAGAGCCATTTAATTTGAACCAGGGGAAACATCCTAACCCTGCAGGAGGCTAATCCAAGCAGTCCACAATTGCTGATCCCTCACATAAAGTCCCAGAATAAACACTGTATTGTGGCTGGATACTGAATCACATGAAGGAGATATAAATGCCTGGAAAACCTCCACAGATCACCAATAAAGGATAAGCTATCCATCACATTTCACCCCCAGACTTACTCACCACTGGTCCACTGGTCCAGGGTGCATTGATGAGCCTGCTAAGTTTAAAGGGTTAATGTAAAGTTTAAGTAACTGAAAACAAAGAGCAGCTTTGGGATGTGGAAGAACTGGAGATTGTCATGATGGACGAAAAACTGTGTGACGCTGTCATGTCAAACATTGTCTTTGTTTTTAATCTGTCCTTCTTTAAAACTGGTACTTTAAGGTTAAACTTCTTTTTGCATGTAAGCTAAACTCGTAAAACAGCTGACAGTAGTTGTGAGGGAGGAGAACCCAGGAATGATAAGAGGAGATGACGAAAGGAGAGGGGGGAAAGGGGAGAGGGAGGTGCAGGGAGTGAGATGTGGGCCGTCAGGCTGCAGTATGTCTAGACGGTATTCATGATCCATCTGTCTGCCACGGCAACAGCCAGCGGCAGCAACAGGATGGCAAACTCCATTACCACAGAAACATTTTCTATGTCCCTCTCCTTTCCCTTTTTCTGTCTCATCCTTCTCTCTTTCTGTCTACCCACTTCTCATGCTGCTGTTTACCCCCGTCTCCGTTCCCAGTCTTTTTATTGTCTGTTCTCTCTCTCTGAGCCTGTTTGCACCTTTTCTCAGTCCCCTGCCAGTCTTTTTTTGGCAATCTTTTCCCTTCTTTTTGTATCTCTCCTCTTCCATCTATCCCTCGCTCTCTCTGTGTCTCTCAGGCATCACCAGAAAATGTGCACTGGCTCAGAAAATTACAATCATTGTACAGCCTTCCCATAACACCAGCCGCAGACATTTACATTAACATTCGCCCTAGACAGCTAAATATTTTAAGTACCCAGCTCAGGATTCTATCCATTGGAAATGAGGCCCCCTACAAACCCCCCACCCCCCACCCCACTCTTCCCCACAAAAAAAGTTTTCTCCCTGTGCTTTGTGAAACGCTAAAGAGCTAGACGGAGAGAGCTAGATGGAGGGAGAGAGAGAGAGAGAGAGAGAGAGAGAGAGAGAGAGGGACAGAAACAGAGAGAGAGTGAGAGACAGAGAGAGAGAGGAAATAAGTGAGATAAATTCACAAAACAACAAGGTTGGAGAGGTGAAAAGCATTTCAGGGATGGCGGTAGTAGGCAGGGGAGTAAATGAAGGAGGGAGATGAGAGGACGTGATGGAGGAGAAGGTAAGAAACGCACCACACATGCAAACACAAAAACCTGCACACACACATTGAGCCAAGGATGAAAGTGCTGCTGTAAAAAGTTTTCCCTCTCTTCCTAAAAGTTGTTGAAAGAGACTGCTGCCGCACATCAAAGTGGCCTGGCAGACAGCCATTGGTGTCCTTCACCCTCTCCTTCTCTCTCTGCATCCCTATCTTTGCATCTTTACCTCCATCTCCCCCTCTCCCTCCTCCCCTGTGTTTCCATTGATCCTGACGAGTGGAGGGAACACCACTCTCATCTCGTTCCCTGGACATTTGCACTCAGCAGTCTGGGGCTGGGGGTGAAATGGGGTGGCTGGAGCTGGGGATTGCAGAGGTGGTGCTCATGAAAGCTAAGTTCAAGACAAATCTGCATCCATATATGGTAGAAATGTAAGGATGCTTCGTGAATTGGTTGAAAGTCGATTCAAACTTATTAAAAATAAATAGATGTATAAAATAAATTAATCGACCACCAAAGATCTGTAAATAAACTCCCAGACGCACACTAAGCAAAGTACGTAAAGTACGTAACCTGGCACGCTTAACTCGGACGTCATTATTGCGTATTGTATTGTGAATTGCAACAGCGCCACTAAGGAGTATGGCGATATTAGACATCTTTGAAATAGAAGATGCTTCTGCTACTTTGAACTCAGCATTGTGGCAGCATTTTGGCTTTCCTGTGTTCACAAGTAAAAATGGCGATAAGACTACCGATAAGACAAACATTATGTGTAAGCGTTTTAAGAGACTAATAACCGACACAAACAGTACGACCAATATGCTAGCACAGCTAGCTAGCCTAGCCACACAGACCACCGCAGGAGCGAAGAAAAGTAAAGGGACAAACTACACGAACAAACTCGATCCATTGCTGTATATACAGCAAAAGACATGAAGACGTTTTCAACTGTGGAGAATGAAGCTGAAGCTGAATGAAGCTGAAGTAGCTACTTAGTAGCTACTTTATCCCGTCATGCCCACACTTAAGTCAGACGGTGATGAGGTGAGTTATTTTTTCATAAAAGTTCAACTTGATACATAGACATAAATACAAAATATATATTAAACATCTAAAACTTCAGTCATAGAAGGATTTATAGCAATTTCTATATTATGTATAAATTTATTTAGTTAAAAAATCTAAATCGTGTATTTAGAATCCTCAATCGAAGTGAATGATGACTTGAGTGAATTGTTAAATCCTAATATATGAACAAGTATATACTTACTTGATTAAGTGTTTACTTGAACTGAATGAATGTGATAAGTCATGTGAAATGCTTCTCCAGTGGATAGTAACTGGACCAGTAACTCTCCCCAGTAAATACAATTAATGTAAAATAGCAATTTTCTGATGCCAATGGCAATCTAAGCACTAAAAATGACTTCTCCCAAATGACAAATATACCTGTAAGTTAGATTTGAGATGCAACACAGACGTTCTCTGTAAGTTGGGACATAGAATCTACTTCTGATCATTCACTACATGCAATAAGATGTTGATGTTTTCTACAAACCCTTAGTGGACATTTCCCCTTGTCAGTGGCTATCTGTTTGGGAAACCGCATCAGAGAATAAAAAAACTGAACAAAACAATTAAGAAGTCTCGTTCTGTGCTGGTGACACCTTTGGAGCTCACTGAGCTGATTATGCACAAGATGCTGAACACTGACGACACTTGACAACTTTCTACATGACACGGTGAGGAAATAAGTGTTCAGTCAGAGGTTTCTTCATTTCTACAGCAATACAAAAAAGCATGGGAAATCAATCCTGCCTTTTTACATTCAAAATGGTTTAAGTTAGAACAGTAGTGGGTTGCTACAGAGATATCTTTGTCAAATGACCTTTTAAATCCATTTAAACTTTGATTTATTTGTTCCAGCTGTTTTGGCTGGAATCACCATAGAAACAAAGATATGCACATCTTGTTTTCTACTGGGTCCAGTGTTAAAGCGTCCGACTCGCCAGTTACCAGCTGTTTTGGACAGTATCATTAAAATGACAGGTCGATACGTGAAGTGTCCTGACACCATGGGAGAACAGGCCAACATCAAAAGGCAATTTGCAGCAATGTCCGGCTTCCCAAACGTAATCTGTGCGATTGACTCATGTTGCTATAAGGGCTCCATGTGAGAATGGGGTTATCTATGTGAACTGTGAAAACGTTCCTTCCCTTAATGTAAATGTTATTTGTGACGTGGACATGATCCTAAGGCTTCAGCACTAACCACCATGCAGTAAAGTCAATTTGTGCATCTTGAATGACAGATGGTAGAAATGTTTGAATGAGGCAGTGGTGTGTAAAGTTGGTAAATGAAATCCAGCAGAATGCAGGAAAGAGCCATTGACATCGAGACGTTTTATATGCATTACAAGACAGTAGTGTCCATGCAGACATACTGAGCTTTAGACACAGTCTAATTAAAGTGTACGGAGTACTTCAAATTTGCAGTTAATGAATTAATGCCTGAAAAGTCACCAGCTGACAATTAATCAATTAAATCAGAATCATTATTATTTGATTTAAAGGTACAGTGAGAAAGAATTACTGACATCTACTGGTAAAGATGGCTATAGAGATTACCTAAAATTTCAAGCACAGCTGTGGATGGATGGTAGCCAAACAGGTTTTCATCTGCAAGTAGACCTTGCAGATGAAAACCTTGTGGCTTTGTGTCACACATGATGTACAAAACTGTTTGGCTTCTGGGGGAATAATCACATTCAACCATTACCCACTTCTAAACCTTGTAGAAAGCCTTTCCTAAAGAGTTGTAGCTCTAAACAGTGGGCCAACTCAACAAAAAAAACCCTACAGATTAAGAATGGGGTGTTCCAGCTGGTCCTTTTGGCACTATACTGTGGTGATTAGTGGACAGGTAGCCGGATTTCATGAGGAAAAACAAATACAGACAACAGACTCAGAACTGGGCTAAAGCAGGAAAACTATGGCTTCATCAGTAGGATTGCAGCTCACTATTAATTAGCTTTCATTTGAAACTACTTTGAATAAAATAAAAGTTATCATCTAGCGATAATTTTGGTAGTAAAAAAGTTGTAAAAATGAGGAAAAAAGAAAATAACTTAAAGCTCAAACATTGAGCATGTGGAGCAAAACTTTGGCCCCTTCAGCCGTGCCATTAAATCTGGCAGTCACTGCTTGAAACCAGAGGATGACTGGGCAAGCAGCTCACGGTTTTCAGAGCTTCTAACTCAAGTCATACACATGTACAACTTCAATTGTACATTACATTTCTCAGAACCAATTCTTGAAGAAAGGTGACGTATCTCAGGCTCTTAGAACATCAAAAATGTTAATGAGCTACGCAGACAAAACACTGGATAAGCATTCATAAAGTCCAATAAACAACATGTTCAGAAACAGAACCTTCTAAGTACACCAAAATGCAAGCATCTTAGACTCAAATCCATCATAAATAACTGTCCTCTGGCTAAAGGAATGGAAATCAACCCAGGACATCATGTCATCTACACTAATACAGCAGCTGGTGATCTGCACCTGGACAAAGAAGAGCAGCGCATTTAAAATCTGTCAAAATACAGTATTTACTGCATGAAAAGTTCTCCATCAATGAGAGTGTCCTCATTTTATCTGCTCAGTAAAGACTGTAAAGATGGGATGAAGGAAGAATGAAAAGCAAGTACTTTGCTGGTATGAGGGGACACACGGAGAAGGACAGAGGTGTAAAAGCATCCTGCAGCACTCACAGTTGAAGATGCCAGGTGGAGGGTGCTGGGTGACCACGGGGCAGTTCTCCTCATCACTGTTGTCCCCACAGTTATTCAGCTGGTTGCAGATGAGCGAACCCAGACGCAAGCAATTCCCATTGGTGCAGTGGAACTTGCACTCTGCACAAATGGGAAATGAGGGAGGGGGGGGCAAGAAGAGGAAACATTTTTTAGCAAACTGTTCCAAACATGTTGTCCTGTGAGCTGAGTGCATCAGGGATGATGTTGTACTTCACATCCAAACAGAACAAAATGTTCTGGTTGTTCAGGGTCCTGAAGTCATCGCTGAGGAGCGATACTTGAATCAATCTGCTTCCTCTCTGCTGTGGAGACACTGAAATGTTTAAAACAATCAAATAATGCAAGTTGTGAAAAGTAAAATTTTGATACAATGAGCTTTAAAAAGTACACCCACACACACACACACACACACACACACACACACACACACACACACACACACACACACACACACACACACAC
>JBAMHX010000007.1:27168228-27179217 GCA_037177515.1 Pseudomugil tenellus | reverse complement strand
AGCAGTGCCATGATGCAGAACATACAAAGTGAAAAAGTGCTCACAGGAAAGTGAACATGCTCAGGTATCCCCCTCTATTCAGAAGGTCCAAGGCAGGCCAGGTCCACAAGACCAGGACAAACAGCAGGCAGTCCCAAACAAGGACCCCATCCACCGCACCCCAGAACCAGCCCACCATCCACCAGGAGGCCAGCGCCAGACCAGAGCCTGCAGGTGGATGCAGGATTGGTGGACGGGTTTGAAACACAAGCACAATATGTAGGAGTCATGATAGGACAAGCAGGAGCAGCAGTGGCCGCAAATATAAAGCAAATAGTAATGGATGTCTTGTGCATCTCCAGATCATAAGGCTAAGTTTAATAAGTAGCATGAGTATTTGAGGCAAATCCCACACAATAAAGCACACCGGCTCAGTTTGCAGCATTAATTGGAGTTAACCAACCAAAACACTTTTCTGTGCATAGTTTAGGCTATTTTAGTTAAAAAAAACTAAAATAGCCTAGTTTAGGTAGGTTCAACCAACGTCGGACGTTGGCCGTTTATCCTGAATGTGATTATGTGCACAGTACACCATGACTCCACCATGATGCCATCTTTAGCCTGATATAAATAAAGTATATATTATTATTATTATTTCACAACCATCCCATAATTAGACTATAATAACTGTGTGTTTCCTACCATTTATATGGTCAATTAAAGCCCATGAAGGACAACTATATAATGAAACTTAAAATGCATTCATTTAGATCCTTTGAAAATAATTTAAAACCATGAATTTGCCTGAACTCATGTATCTGAGATGACATTGTGGTGAAGTAGGGCTACACAGATACAGCTGAACTGAATGTCCAGCAAATGTGAGACACAACTTATTTTATTATTATTTACACCACCAGTCAAAGGTTTGAACACACTTTCCCACTGAATCTAATGGGAAAATGTGTCCAAACCTTTGATTGGTAGTGTACCTGCCAACGACATGGCTCTCAGATAGCGCAGCCATTTTATTGTTTTGCCTTTCTTTGACCCACAGTCAGACCCCTTCAAGCCTAAACTTGTTTTATTTGCCGTTAGTAGTGTTTAAATCAAACTACTTGCTCCATTTTTTTTTCTGTCCTGTTTGAGAATGTTTGCATCAACCAATGAATCAATCAATGTTTGGATCGAGCACTCTCGGAGCTGCCTTGACTGATCTAGTTTTATGTGGGCGATTTTTTCAAACGTACATTTCTGATGTGAATACAGCCTGAATACTGTGGATCATTGTAGGAACAGAGGATGATTTTGCAAGTGGTGTCAAAAGGGAAAAAAAGATTCGTGGTAAACCAAAGTCAGACAGTATGACTTGAAGTTGTGGGAAAGGACAGACGAGAGACTCTTATTTGAACACATCACATGAAAAAATATTATAATAAGTGGTTAAATGTAGTATTTTCTGTCCTGTTCACGAGACAGAAGGAAGACAGACTAGAAGCAGGCTAGGAAATACCAATATTCAATGTAGAGTTTGCATATGCATAGATATCATAGAGAGAATGAACTGATTAGATTTTTAGCAATTTAGCATTTTCAGATTGGCCACCAGGGGGCGCTCAAACCTGAAAACTGTTTTGGTATTTGGTATTTCTGGAACAATCCCATTGACCTCAAATAGAGTGCAAATGAAAGGTCATGACCTAAAAAATGTGTCTCATAATGACATTATACCTGAATGTTTCTATATTTGTATATGTATTCCAGGATTGGGGAAATTAGGGGGTGGTTCAGGGATATACCCATAGCCGCCGCCTCTGACGGCATCATTTCTAGTTAACTGGTTGCAATCGGTGTGTGAAAGACATTTTAAAGGAATATATTTTAAAAAATGCTCCTGGAAAACATCTTTTACCCCTTTTGAATAACTGTGACTTAGAAATCTGGTTAATTCTTGAGTCATTTATTCCTTATAATCCTTTGACTGTGATAATTCTGCCAGTACTGCTGCTCAGGCAGAGTCAATTAAAAAACTAATTTCATTCTTAAAAGTGTGTCTGTTGCTTTATACCTGGAAAATGCCATTTTTCTGCAGGTTGCTCACAAGTTTAGGCTCTTTCTATTTCATCTCACAATCAAGTTTGCAAGTCATGAGTTTTAATCTGTTAATGACACAGCATTTATTAGGGCTGTGAGGAGTTTTTCCTCAGCAGAAGAGCTGGGTCTTTTTCTATACACCTCTCTACAACTTTAACTACCAGACTCAAAATTAGATTAACTTATTGTGTGTTAATAAGAAAGCCATTAAGCTCAAGATAAGTCGGTAATAATGTGGAAAGCAGAGCTTACAGCTGCTTTTCTCTCTGTAACACAGTAAATCTGTTAAGTCAAAGAATTTAACTCGGCAGAGTCGATCATCAATGTCACTGTGAAGACAGTAATAGATGTTCAAATTAATTTCTTTCAAGTCTTTACGGTGAAAAGTCAGAATATTACAAATCGAACTTATTGTAGGCTGCAAGCTGGGCCTCCAGGAAAACAGTCACACTGAAACTGCTTGAAAATCTTTTTTAATTCAAATGTTTGCATGATCATATGCACAGGTCTAAGAGCTGGGAATACATCACATAGATGGCCATTTAAACAAACACACACACAAGGAACAAACAAACAAATAGAATAATCCAATAGACTGGCTCAAATGGTTAATCATTGAGAGAACAAATGTTTGTTTTCTGTAATTTCTTTCTTTTTTTCTGTTCTCTATCAGATTGTGCTCATGTACTGTCCACACGTTCTGGGTGAAGCTGTACAATATTTTTATATTGTCTTCTGAAGTCCTCATAAACCTGTTTATATAATCATGGTCATGAAGATAATCCCAGCAGTTACTCTGCAAGAGATGACGTACTTCCTGGACAGGTCAGCAGTCTATCACAGGGCCAACAAAGAGAGACAAACCACCACTATCACCCCTAGAGATAATGTAGACATTAGTCAGCCTAACAAGCGTGTTTGGACTGCGGGAGGAAGCCCGAGGCCCGGAAGGGACCACATGTATGGACACATGGAGGAAAAAGAAACACATTAAGGCTCCAGCTGAGGTATGAATCTTGTTCCTGTGAGACAGTGGGGATTAAAACCACACCACCATGAAAACAGACTGTAATATATAATCAAACTTGTGATTTTCATGGTCACATCTCCAGCAAACTGAACAGATCTGAGGCCTTGCAATCAGATAGTTGTTACTTCTCCAAAATAATCACTCAGAGTACCATATATGGAAGTATGAACGGATTAAACACTGAGCTCATCAAACATGATAAAAAATATTGTTGCATGTGGCATAAACGCACCACCCAGCTGAACGAGCATTTCTGATTAAAAACATGTGTCTGAGCGGAAACACAGCATGCTGCGTGATCAGCGTGCTTACCTTTGAAGGCATTTGTGGCCGGTAAATCCGTTTCCTGCATACTGCTCCTTCCCACGCTCCGCCAGCTGCTGCAGATGCTGTGATGGATGCCGAAAGACCGACCTTAACTGGCCCGAGCCGTTACCGCTGGGGGGAGGGAGGGTGGTCGAGAGGAAGGGGTGGCACCTGCCAGTCTCGCTGCCATCATTCTTCATCAACAGTCCATGTGTTTGAGTTAAAGGTGACTGTCTATTAAACCCTGAAGCGGGTAAGTGTTCCACCTCTGCTCAGAAACTGCTTTTGTTTTCTGTTCTTCTTAACTGGTCTACATAAGAGGTTAACTGCCCACTGAGAGTGTCGGGGGGCGGGGGGCATATATGGATGGGTAAGAGAAATGACAAAGATAGATGGTTTGAGGAAAATGATTGATGTGAACTCTCTTTAAGCTTGTCTCTTATGCTGAGCACTAGCAAGCACAACGATTCCTCTTCTTCGTCCTTCTTCCTTTTGTGGCTTTTTTTCCTTCTTCTGATGTATTTGGTGCTGCGGCTGCTGTCCAAAGCTCAGTACAAGCTACTCAGGCGCTCTCATGCTGGCTCCAGAGCTAGGGGAAAAAACACAAAGACAAAGCAACTCAGTAAATAAAATCATGAGATACCAAAACCAACAGGAGGTCGAGATACACCCAGCCGAACATGGGCCGGGCTAACTGTGGCCTGAAATGACCAGCTGAGAAAAAATATACAAATACATATAAATACACGCACACTCCCCACATACACATAGCTGTAGCTGAGTGTGTGCCAGAGTTTTGGATAGTGGGTGAGTGCTTGGATGGCATGGCCCCCTTTAGTTCCTCTCACCCAGTAGGTTCTTACATGAAAGGGAAAAGTTTTTTCTTAGAGCCAAGCGCCGCCTGTGACCCTGTTTCACTGAGCAGGG
The DNA here is from genome assembly GCA_037177515.1 of Pseudomugil tenellus. NCBI lineage: Eukaryota > Metazoa > Chordata > Actinopteri > Atheriniformes > Pseudomugilidae > Pseudomugil > Pseudomugil tenellus. The sequence continues at coordinate 27,174,881 of JBAMHX010000007.1, read as the reverse complement.
GAGAGATAGCGCCACATGTCAGCGTGCCACTTTGAAGTCTGCCTGATAAACAGGGCTGGAGGAGGCTAAGGCTGAGGGAACAACAAAACTTTATTTACATTTCAAAAGTATCAAGTGCTGGTTTTTGTGTCTGAGAAAGGCACAAAAATTCATGACAAAAAAGAAGGGGGGAGCGAGGGGGAGGTTGGGAAAACAGGAAGACCAGTTGTGGTGAAAGAAGTAAAACAAAACTACTTTTTTCTTGGCGTTGAGACATAAAAACGAGGGATGGAGTGTGTCGAGAAGGGGGTAAAAAGTCAAAATCACACAGGAGGAAAGCCTTTGCTGAAACATAAAAGAGGGAGACAACCCACGTGAAGCAACGCAACAAAAAGAGAAGATAAAGCAAGGAAAATTATCAAAGACAAGAAGTGGAGGCAGAGACATAAAAGAAGACGAATCAGACATAAAATAAAGAGACGGTGGTTTTTAGCAAAGTTCAAGGGAAGAAATGATACAGGAAACTCGAGGAGGGAAGGAATTTGTTGGTGGAAAAAGCAGACGTGCAGTAAACAAACACACACCCTGTCTGAGGTTTGGAAAAAGCTCAGTACATCTCACTCTTATCTCTGTTTGCATATTCTTATCAAGTCTTACGCAGCTAGATTACACACAACTTGTACAAAGGAAAAGGCGGAGAATGTACGGGGCAGCCGTGACAAAAAGGAAAATGTACCTCGTCATGCACCTTAAGGGTGACTCGGCATTTTGTCCACAGATGACAAAGCAATTTTAAGATCCAGAAGGAAAGTAGAATATCTATTGGAATAACCCTCCAGCCGGCTGAAATAAGCCACTCTCCAAGCAAGGAAAGAAAAGTTGAAGAAAGGATAATACAAAAAAAAAAGAAAGGACACGCGAGGCAAGAAAAAAGCCTAGAAGAGAAAAATCTTAATAAATGAGAAGACAAAAAAAACAGGAGAGAAGAGGAAAATAAAAGAAGTAAAGAATAAAAAAACTTGATCATTTGAAATAAGACACAAGAGGAGGAGTTTAATAAAAGTTTCCACAGTGGACTCAAGTCCACAGCTCCAGTTCTCAAGGCCCACTGTTCCCAGGGCTGCAGACGTTCCACTCAGTACTGGCTCAGAGGCAGACTTGTGACATCCAGTCACTTTGAATCAGGTGTGTTGCAGCAGGGAAACCTCTGCAGGATACAGGGCCTGGAGATTGGTGTTGGGGATCAGTGGACTAAGTAATTACCCTATTAGGACAGAATTACCACATAATCTGTGTTTTGCACCTGCACACACTTGCAGAGGTGACTCTGTGTTTGTGTGTGTGTTTGGTAATACTCTGTTTATTCCTGTTCAGGCAGTTTGACAAGCTGAGAAATTATCTCCTACAACCTCCAACTATAAACCAAATGCTAAACATTTGGGGTAATGAACAAAAACCTTTACACTAAACACACTAAAAAAGACTTTAAGAACCATCTGCAGAATCACCCATCACTTACTTCCAGGGTTAGAGGATTACTGTATTTTACATATTTTGTATTAAACACATTACAATCTAACAAAAGATTTTTAAAAAGGGAAAACAGACGTAACATAAAAGGAATAGATATCTTTACAAAACCTAGATATAAAACTCAGTTGATGGAATGATGAAATTACATAATGAACAAGGCTTATGCCATTGCAAGTGAGAGGTAGGAGTATATCTCAGAATCTGCCCCCAATCCTCCTATTCCCCAATCCTGGAAAAGACATAATGCAATAATATAAAGCCGCGCATGTAACACTCTGTAACTATAATAACAACTCATCTATCGTATTTATCCACTGAGCCTCACTGAACTCAATAATGAGCAAAGTATACCTGTGAGAACTGTATACATTAACTAATTAGAATTTGAACCATGGAGGTATGATGTATTTCCCAGATGCACCTTAAGGTCATGACCTTTTATTTGCACATGATTTGAGATCAATGAGACAAATAGTTCCAGAGATAAAGTAAAAAAAAAAGAAGATTTTTTGTGCATAAAGCGCCATGTGGTAGGGAAAAATAAATCCCAAAATCATGGAATGCGGCAGGTCGTCCCCCCAGGCACCTAAACATGTATACAGAGTATCAATATGAAATAGTGAAAATTTCATTCAGGGATATAATTACATGCCAAAGTTTTCATTGCATTTATCTGTCTGTCCATCCACCCCGCTCCATCGCCCCTCCTTCACAGGTTTAATCTCTTTCACTCCTTAACTAAACTAGCAACTGCCTTAAAGACAACTTTGTAAAATCCTGACCAGCTTTTTCGACATTGTCAGGTGGAGCCTGTGACATCACCAACCATATACGCGGATTCAGACAGCTATGATCCAGTGTATGTAATGACGTCTAGCGGTACTGATTACTAACTGCAACTATTCCACACTCCCGACAAGGACGCTTTTTCTAAAAACGCATGAAAAAATTACTCAGTGCTCTTTAAGGCCCCTCCCCAAGTTTTTCCCAGTTCTGTTCCAGTTTAAACTGGAGTAGTTATATGCTGCTCCAGCACAGCAAAACATTGGATTTCAGTTATGATGTAAATTATATCGTTTTCAAAGTTATTATTCTAATTAGACACAAATTACCTGTTGTGACATTCAGAAAAGTCTTCCGATACTACAGCACGTGATACCAATGTGGAAGACGTGTTAATGAAAAGAGATTCATCTGAGGAATCTGTTAAATTTTGATTTGGATTTGCTTTGCCACCAAATATCATGTTTTCCTGCTTGTCTATGAAGATTCAAAGATGATTGAGCCTTACATTTAGAGGGTGTTTACGTCAGACATCCAGGTCTGTCATCCTTACCAGAGAACTGTAACAGGATTTATTAGTGCTTGTATCAGTTGTTAGTATCAGCAAATGTACAAACTCGTAAATGGTTTTAAAAGAAGTGCTATCGATGCTTTCCTTATTTACATAATCAACGACAGATACAAGACGAAGTAAGTAAGCCAGTGGAATGCACTGAACAGCTGTGGTGTTGCAGGAGTTGAGGAAATGTAAAAAGTTGGCTCTTTACAACATGTAAATCTTCCCGCAGCTGATAAGGAAACTGTTGAATTGTGAGCATATATTAAGCCCTGCTGCAACATCAAAAAAGCCTGCATGAAACAGCATCTGGTCTATTCAGGGGTCCCGAAGCACAGACTTTCTATCTGATTCCATTTTAGTACTAATGCTTTATAATGCAGTAGAGCACATAAAGCTAATGGCTTGTACAAAGCCTCAACAGCTTATCAGGAGGACAGCAGGAAGTTTCCTTTTAAAGACTTTCCAAACTAAAATGCTTCCGAAAGTCAGTTCAGCCCGAATATCTGTTTAGGGAAAAGATTACTCCTCCAAACTACTGTCTTTTTGTCAGCCTGCTGTGTCAGCTTGTCATAGCAGACGGTATAAAACGTGATTTCCAGGAGGAGGTTTATTCTCTGGTCATTTAAGGACAACTTGGAGACTGATTCAGGGTGATTTTATCTCCACCTTTATCCACTGGTAAAGTTCCAAGTTTGAGCAAAACAGAGTCTTCAATGGTATGCAAAACACAAAAGCCAAAGAACATGTGGAATGAAAAAATAAGTGAGGGAAGGAGACAGAGACAGATTGTATTGTCCTTTTGCAGCCGGTGGAGACAAAACAGCCAAAATGCTTGCAATATGTTCCGTTTCATAATGTTCTGACAGCAGGACAGAACAGAAAGTTATCACTCCTAACATGTAGACATGGTCAAGACAACTTCCTGAATTCCAAACTAAGGAGCACAATGAGGAAGAAAAGGAGTTTGCGTGACTTTGAACGTAGTATACGGTTGTTGGTCTGTGTTTCAGACACTGCTGACCTACTGGGATTTTTACACGCAACCATCTCCAGAGTTTACTGAGAATGATCTGGAAAAGAGAAAATATCCAGCGAGCAGAAGTTTTCTGGACCATAATGTCTTGTTGATGTCAGAGGAGAGTGGGCAGACTGGTTGGAGATGATAGAAAGACAACAGGAAGTCAAATAATACTGGTTCCAAAGGATATATGCTGAATAACATCTCTGAACACAAGTCAGAACAGCAGAAGACCACACAGGATATCACTTCTGTCACTTAAGAACGGACTCACCGAAACTGGACGGTAAAAAGTGGAAAAACACCACCTGGTCTGACGAGTCTGGGCCTAAATATAACACCAGTGATGGCAAAGCAAGATAGACTGTTGATTGTTGTGAGCATAAACTTACTTACCTGGCAAAGGAAAGGGACTCTAGCTTGGTTCATGGTTTTCATTTCCACCAGTTCAAACTGATTAGAACTGTACAGATGTACACATGTTCCAATACAAACAATTCTTTACTCTAAATGCTTCCATACATCTGTTTGTATTCAGCCTATAGTATATTAAAGTGGTGTGTTTGCACGCTTTCCTCACAGCAAATTGTGTTGCTCTTTGTTTTCTTGATCTTCTTGTACCATTTTACACCACAAGCACTCAACATGGGAAGACCTTCTAAAACAAGCTGATTAGAACCTACCACTGAAAGTAAGTAGCCTCTTTACTCTCTCAGTCTGGTAGACACCACTGTCTCCAGACAAATAAGCCAAACTATTAGAAGACAAAGGGACATATTGTTGCCCAATGTCCTGCTGGCTTTGTTGGACCACAGATTCTTATAATCACATCTTTTAAATGTTTTAAAATATATTTTTGACTGGACTGCAGATGTAAGTCCCATACAGCAGGATCGAGAATGAGCTGACAGCCATGTTGTCATCAGTTAAAATTGACCACACTTTGTTATCTATTGTCTCTTTGTCTTTGAGTTGTTCCTGTCAGTATTGAAGCCTCCATGTTTCTGTATAGAAATGTGTGCATCGCCCTTTAGCGTAGTGTACAGCATCATCAGCAAAAGTAATAGTGTGCATGTGCATGTGCATGTTGTGTTCCCATCCAAGTCCCTAAAAGCTGGAACTGAGAAAACTATTGCAATATCATTTAACATGGATCTGAATGCTAATGAAACTCTTTCCAATTGGACTTAAAGGTTACTGGACACTAATCCAGGTATTTGGTGCACTCAGTCTGATATAGAAATGTTCAGAATCATTGCCTTGTCAAAACACAAATGTCGCTGCAGACTTTCTGCAGAGATTTTCTAATAACTGATACAATCTCAGGTGACATACTGTAAAAGCATGTCACTTGCTGTTGCTGTGTGGGCGGACATGTGTGCATGCAGGTGACTCTGCCCTTTTATGCTGACCTGGATGCTGCTTTTCACTCACGTCTCACTATCGCAGATGCTTACAGATAAATGCAGTATTCTATCCAACCAATAGAAAGACTCACCTGCTGTGTTGCTAAAGAAAACACAACGATTTCAACACCATCATTTTGGAATCATTTGCTGCTTCTGTGCCGTCTAGACAGCTGTTTGGCATGTCCTTTCCCGTATTTTCAGTGAGAAGAGTTCATCTTCAGCAGGAGTTTATCTCCTCTGATACTGATAAGTTTTTTTTTTTTATGAATAACAAAGGCAGAAAAAGATCTGGACCAAACTTTCTATTTCAAATCTCCAGTGACTGTGTATCACAACAGCATCAGGATCAATTAGTCAGATCTAGACAAAGGTTCCCATAGACCAGCAGTGGGGAACCCTGGTCCTTGAGGGACCAGAATCCTGCAGGGTTTCTATACATCTCTGGTCCAGAATATCTGATTCAAATCAATTGGATCCAACAGCTTATCAAGATCTGCAGAGTAATTTTTACAATTTTTTAATCTGGTGCGATGGAACAGGAAAATCATTCCCCACGGAGGACACATGAGGACAACTGACTGAAAATCTGCACCAAAGGAAATGTGCAGTAGACTATTCATTAATATATACAGTCTATGCTATTAAGACATCCCTGCATCTTATGTGAACATTTGTCTAGCTGTCTGCAATTAAATGACTGCTGATGATACACTAAAGGCTACACATTGGCCTTCAAAGACTGCACTTAAACAACAAAACCACTAAACTTAGTACTATAAACTGTAACCAAGTATTATTAAATCCAACATTAAAGCTTTAGTTTCTCCATCCTTAGTGCTGTGTGTGACCTTTGATCTCTCTCAAGAGGGTGAAGTGAGAAGAGTCTCCATGATAGCATTATTAGTAATGAGGCATATTTCTGTGGCTCGATAACATATGGTAGCAACTAGCAGCACTAAGAGCCAGTTCTGACTCCTCCGCTGGGTCACACAGGGACACATGCTTATCAGCAAGTCAGCAGTCAGACAGACAAACATGGACCGCGGAACAGACTATTTAACCTGGGGCTGTTCACATCTGTTACACTGGAAATTCAAGCATACAAAGAATGTGATTGCATAACCAAAAGAAGATCTGAGGCTACTGGGGTGATTCAGAGTTATGCTGCAAATGTTTATCTAACAGCACAGGCTGAAAATACGTCTCTGACGGAAACTTTCTATCTGGAAAACTTGAGCTTTATGAGGAATGAGGAAAATATTGTTAAAAAGCATTAAGGCTGGCAGAATGATTGTCATGCTGTACCATACTGAGTAAATTTGCTTTGTCAAGAGGAGCTATATATATGTATACATACATGTGTGTATATATA
>JBAMHX010000007.1:27136829-27153512 GCA_037177515.1 Pseudomugil tenellus | reverse complement strand
ATGGATGGATGGATGGATGGATGGATGGATGGATGGATGGATGGATGGATGGATGGATGGATGGATGGATGGAAATACAAAATAATGGAAAATAATTTGGAGGATTTCATAGTTTATTGCTGATAATATGCTTATAATAAGAGTCTGAAATCTTAAGAAATTTAAGAAAAGAATAAGAAATTTAAACCAAAATATTTGAGACCATGTTCCTCAGCAGGAGATTGGCAGAGCAAATAAGATTCATCTCCAAATAGAGAAGTTCAAGCTTGGCATCTTGGTCACAAAGTGTCCGCTATTTAATACAATAATTAATGTCAAAGTGATGCGATTCAATGAAAAAATCCTTCCAATAACAAGCCTTCCTTTGAAAAGCCTAACACTGTTAGGGTTGATGGGTTTTGTTGGTTTGGTTTCCAGTTTTATTTTGTAGTCTTCCTGTTTTGCCCTATGTTTTTGTTTTTTTGCTTCATGACTTGTTCATTAGTTTAACCTGTCCCTCGTTTGTTCCCATGTATTTAAGTCCCTTGGTTTGTCAGCTTAGTTGCAGGATCATTAAATTAGTTGGTTTGTTTGTAAATAGTTTCCTGGTTATCTTGAGTGTCAGTGTTGTCAATAAACCCAGTTAATCTGCATCCTGGCTGCCTCCTGCTTGTCCTCCTCACCTGCTTTTGGGTCCAACACCTACCCGCATCCTAACAAACACAGAAACAAAGAGGAAAATGGTGGACAAACTGCGCAGGTCATATTTGCTCCATAAAAGAAGTCATCTTGTATATATGACTGGCCTTAATATTTCAGATTTTTCATTATAAATAATTTTTCATTATTAATATTTTATTTGTATTAATTCAGAACAAGCAACAGGCAAACCAGGGAGAAAGCACCCCATAGGCCCAAAAACAACCCATATCATCCAGCAGAGGACCAGACCTTCCCAGAGAAAACCAGTGCAGCCAGTTCCAACCCAATATCAAGTGCTTACTGTCCCGTCACTTCCTGAGTCAGAACAGGTGGTGAAAATAGGGTCTTCCAGATAAATTCAGAGGTTCAATCGTCCATGAGGGGCTCAGAGTGGACCACCCCTCTTCCACATCAAAAGAACACTTTTACATCTGGTTAGGATGTCTCCTGGTGGTCTGGGCACCCCCTACTGCGGGCAAGACCCAGGAAACAGTGGTGGGACTATATCTCTTGGCTGGCCTGCGAACGACTCGGAATAGCTCCAGATGAGCTGTGGAGGAGGGGGGGATCTGGGTTTGTCATAGACGCTTTCCCACAATCTGATCTCAGATAAGTGGAAAAAGATGAGAACCAATAATTGGACACATTGGAAACAGAAACCTTTAGTTACACTAAGAAGGAGCTAAAAAAGATTCTGATTTCACAAACCAAAACTCAAAATCAGTTTTTTTAGTATTTATATATGAAACTACATTTAAGTAGCACCGATGGAGGAACTGCAATGCTTCCACAGTTCATGTCATCCATGCATATGGCTGAGTAAGAAGAACAACCAACATCATATCCACTAAAACAATGGGTGAGCACCAGTGGTGCATTTCGTAGCTGTGAATGAATAGAAAACACCTGACTGTGGTCGTTGCCAAGCAGAGAAACACCAAACTCAAGTTTTAACCCATCTCACAAAAACAAAGCAACTCTATAATAACTTCCTTTTTTTTTTTTTTTACCAATGAATCAAATTCACATTAAAACCAAATCTTCTTAGTTATGTTGCACACTCCAAACTCAATGATAAGTAACTATAAGACCTTCTTTTACAGGGAAAGATTTAGTAAGTGAAGGAAAAATAAGTTTTTACAAATGCTTTACTTCAGAGGTACCATGTAGTCAGACAGGGAGGAGAAAGCAGAAAGAAAAGATGCACCAAGACAGAGAAGCAACTCTTGCGTTTTTTACATAATGATAATGATCAAGTTGGAAGCATGCTACAAATTTAGGAGAGGCTAATTAAAGGTGATGTAGCTGTCGACTCCACTGTTTGTTCAGGCAAAAAGAAACAGCTTTCCAGCTAATAACTTCAGTGAGAGAGAAGGGGAGAGAGAGGTTGCCCAAAAAATAACTATAAGCAAATTAATCTCATCAGTTTCAGAACAAAGTCAGCACAACAGGAAACACCACATAAATATTCCCGTCTACTACCAGTTCATGTTGTTCTGTTTACAAAGAGGCTGGTTGCAGCATATGCCTTATTTAGAACAAGGCAGTAAAAAAAATCAAGTTTTATCATAAAATAATCACGTTTTATCATAACCCAGAGCCATTCATCAGGGAGGTTTTGCCTTCCTGTTAAAACAGAAATTTCCTTCCCACTGTCACCGCGTTCTTGCTCAGGATGAGAGATTGGATCGAAGTCAATATTCGATTCAATCTTGCTGGTTTGCTAATAGACTATTTTTATGAATTGGCCGATCTCTGTAAAGCGTCTTGAGACGATATTGCTGTGAAATGGCGCTTTCCCAATAAAGTTGAATTGAATTCATCAGCATCCACAAAGGAAACTAACATGTTTGTAATGAAAGAAGATAAAATTGTGAGAGCACCAATTTGAAATTTCTCAGTGTTAGAGCTCTTGTAAGACTAAGGTAAAGAAGAGAGGAAGCACCCAGCTTGTCATCAGTCAGAGTTCATGTGCACGACATTGAGTACTTATAAATTAAGTAAACACAATGCAACATATAACCACAAGTTGGATCACAATATGATATCACACTGATTAATTGAACAACTATTTCTGGTTTGCACGATACAGATTCAATTTCATCCTGTTCAGGAGATAATCATCAATATAGTATTGATTTTTGTGTCAATTGATAAAAAAAACTAAAAAGACCATTAAAAACTATGCAAAACAAATCTGCAACAAAAGGTTTTGGTTTCAGAGAACATTTGCTGGTTTTGTTCATTTGCCGGTTTGGGGTGTCCGACATCGGTCATCAATGGCTGCGATCCAAAAGGTTGTTGTTTTTTTCCCTGTTTCAATACAACTTGGAAACTTTTCCAGCTGCACCACTAAACATGTAGGATAAGAACCCATTCCAACAAATAAAGGCCTGGTTCTGACTAGTTCTGTTGGAAAATACACTATATAGGAATGTAAAATGCTTCATTTTTCATTTCTAGCAAAGCCCAATTCTCATCAAGGATAGTCTATTCCTGCAAATCCACTGCAGTAATTATTCCATTAATTAGTAGTTGATAAAATAATAATACTGTCCAATATGTAGAATTCTTTAAAATGACCACAACATATCTCTTTAGTCATAGTCAACACTACAGCTTATCATTTTCAGTTTAATGCACAGGCATTTAATTAGCCTAACTCTAGAGGTCCATTTTTAAATCAAGGGAAGTCTTTTTATATTAATAATTTATATTTAAAACACATTTATGAGAAGCTACAGTTTCTAATTTGGCAAAGCTACTGCTAATTCAGCATCATTCTTGCTTCCTATCTCTTCTGTTTGCTCTCCAGTCAGTAAAACTAAGCGCAACGTTGACTCTTCTCCTGCTGTGTCTCTTTTATACCTTTCTTCTCATCTTGTCCGTTGATAATATCTTGCATTTCTCTACTGAATCAGCCATGTTAAAGATTGCCAGTGTGTTGACATGCACTTGATACCCACTAACTGGCATGTGACTCGGTCAACGTTGTGCAAGTTCATGCTTCTCATGAACTTATTCAAACTTCAGTTCATTTCGGTTTTTAAAGCTAGAAGTTAAAATAAAAGACTGAACTTGAGAATTCTGTATGAATCGACTAACCTGTTCCTGGGAAATCATAAATTCACAGATTGCATGGAGGGGTGATCTGGGTCATTTGGCACGGGGCCTCACCTTTTCTTACTGATTAGGACTTCCACATATCCTAAATTGCCATTTCAGAGTAGAACTGTACAGATGTTGCTGGTTTGTTATGCTAGAGTGTGCAATGCATGGTGGGTAACGTTAGCGTAGTGCTGGAAAATGTAGGAAATCGCGATCATGTGCAGTTTCCTAACGTGCAGCCTTGTGTCTAGCTCAGCGTTCACAGAAAAATAAACGCCTTCAATGGAAAACTCTGGATTTGGTGCCATAAAACAAAACACAGATTATACGTCTTGTTCCAGGCTGAAAAAAAAACAAATAAATAAAAGTTATGGTTTCTAAGACTTGGGGCACTAAAGGCGAGAATGTACGTAATTAATGTGTGTTGTTCATGTCGGCTTGTGGTTCGGAGCGCTGCTAACGGGCCGTTCTCCGGTGGCCGACATTCCAGCAGGTGAAGTTTGACATGTGCTGTATGTTATCGCTTCAGCTTCAGACTGCAGCATTTAGGTGAAGCAGCACACAACTATATGCTGAAATCTGTCAAAAGGACAACCATCAATCAGTCCTCTTTCTCTTAGAGTCCTCCTCATCTAACTCTATTCTGACCCTCCAACCTCACAAGCTACTCCCACTTGGTGGTACTCTCCCTGCCTACATCCTCCTCTGTCACATGGAATGTTTTTCCTTTTCTGTCTCCTGCTGACTGGCGTTAGTATTCAAAACCAATATTCCTTTGACATTTTCAGTCACCTTATTAATTTCTTTCTTTCTCTTACACTCTCTCTCCCCCTCTCTCTTGCTGAGGTGGTCCAGGAGAGGTGAGTCACTGCAGCTTTTTTCCCTCTACAGATGATTTATCTGCTCACTAGTGAGCAGGACAGAGAGTGATAGAGATCTGTATTTGTAAGTTGGAGACGAGATGGGGGACACTGTAAGAAAAAAGAGTAAAAGATGAATGGAGAGGAGTGAGTGTAGGAGGAGAGGCCAGAGGAGAGGTAGCTGACTTACTGGCATCATACTTTGGAAAATGGAGAACAAGGTTTGACTGTAGAGAAAAAAATCCATATATATGTACTGACTTAACAAAAAAATTCAGATCGAGATATAAGATAGGCATAAATACGAAAAAAAGAAGAGATTGAAAAAGAGGAAAAGAAAATGAGAATGAAACCAGTCCACCCAGTCTGCCACACCAGACATCACTAAAAAAAAGAGTCACAGGCGATGAGACAGTGTAAGGAGGAAGGGAGGGTTGCATGATGGAGGGAAGGAGGCCTTGATGGATGGAATGGGTGGGAGGAAGGGAGGGAGTGTTTGATGTAGAGAAGAAGGGAGAGTGCGATGAAGAGATGCAGGGGAGGAGAGGATGCTGAGAGAAGCAGCCAGGAGGGAATTTATTGCAATCATTACACTTGATGGACTCAGTGAAGCTGCACTTCACGCACAGTCTGCCTCCTGTGTGTGTGTGTAAATATGAAGCCTGCACGCACACACACACACACACACACACTGTCTGGCTGAGTGTTTGTCTGTGTTTTTTTTAGTGAGTTAACATTTACGATGGGAGGGAGGAGACAAGCGAGTTAGATGATGGGGAGGGAGGGTTGAGGGGGAACGGGGCAGGTTGTCTGAGTTTCTCGCTCATTTTTTGTCTGGCTGACTTCTACAACAAGGCGTCCATTTTTACATGCTTATATATAACCCCATCTTCACTTCATGCTTGTTTTTACGATTCTTTTCCTCGCAGACGATCACACACCCACAGTGTCGCTGCGCCCGCCCGGCACATAAGGCACCAGGTTCCAGGGGACCACAAACAAATCAGGCCCATGATTAATCCTCATTACAATTACAGCATATCCAACGTTATAAAGCTTACAGCCTTCAGGTGTGATCCACTACGTGAAAAGACGTCTTATGACAGATTTTAGAATCATAATCTTCACTGCTAAAAAATGCCAAAAGACTAATGTTTGCAGTTTCTGTATATGGAAAGCCAATTCAACTGGATTTGTGCATCAAATCCAAACTGCTCCAAGTGCACTCTAAGGGGGCACCAGCGCACCAAGTGTGCACCCTGAAGACGCCCTGACAAATGCACCCAGTCAAATCCTCCCTCATTATCTTTAGTCCTGAAAGATGAGTCATAATGCTCCAACACACTGGCAGGATGATGCTCTCTGCTAAAACAATTGCTGGCAGCTAATGAGTTAAGTGGGGGGGTTGTGCTTAGGGCACCCAAATAGTTAGAAGCGACCCTGCGATCATTTGACAAATAGGTTCTTTGCTACAATAACATTAACAAAGTGGAAAAGGATGCTAAGACAATTTAATTTAACTTCATTTTTAATTAAATGTAATATCTAACTACAATATAATATGAATACTTAAATCTTGGTGACTTTTCATTTTTATTTCTAGAAAAGTAAAATATTCTTGCATTTTTTTTTAAATATGTTTGTATAATTTTATAATTTTGTATAATTATAATTTGTATAATCAATGGTTTTTGAAGATTGATTAAAAACAAATACGTTTTAATACAAGCTAAATTTACATTTACAAAGTACTACAATAACCTATGATTCTCTTGATTATATTTCTTTTATAAAATGCATACAAAAAGGAATAAACACATTATATTACATCCTTGAAATGTTTTTTCCATATTTGTGTAAGAGTCTTAAAACAAAAAGAGAGATAGAAAACAAATAAGCAAACTGTGAAGGTTATTAGTGGTTAATGTCTTGGAGAATATAAGGACCAATATAGCTGTTTTCATTCCTTAAAACCATTCATTCATGGTACAAACACTGATTTTGGCCATCATCAAAAAGGATATTATCTTTGATCAGACAATCTAAGTAACCTGAATGCGCTTTATCTTTAGTTAACCATCATTAGGTGAGTCCTTAAGGCTTACTAAATCTGATTTCATACCGTCCATCCATCCATTTTCTACCGCTTATTCCCGAACGGGGTCGCAGGGGGGCTGGAGCCAATCCCAGCTACACAGGGCGAGAGGCGGGGTACACCCTGGACAGGTCGCCAGCCTATCACAGGGCCGATTTTACTGAAATAAATGTGTCATAACTTTGTAACAACAACAACAAAAGAAGCAGCTTCTCACTTGCAAATGTTTTCAGTTCAGCGGTTCCCAACATCACGTCTTTCTGAACCAGAAGTTTGTGCTCAGCTGATTAAAATTTTCTACAAGTATACAGCGTGTGTTTGTTCTAATGCGGTTTTCTTCCTTGCAGCGGAAGGGTTCCTGTCAGGATGTCTCAGGTTAGCTGTTCAGCCATGCAGCCAGCTAATCGTGCCTTCCATTCAGCATGCCTGCCACTCACCCGCCAGCCGCCCTCCCCGCCACGAAGCCAGACAGGCACTCAGCGTAACCCAGAGCAGCAGTCTGCAAGCAGTGCTCAGGTGACAGCGCTCAGATTTAAAACCCAGCAGCAGCTTTTTGTTTCTGCCCTGCTGCCTCTTCCTATAACCTACCCAGGCTTTATCAGCCCTGCACAGACTCCTGGATACAGACAGGGAAACGGGGTGGGGAGGCAGGAAATAAAATATAGAGACAAAACAAATAAATCTGCAGACATGGATGTAGAGCTATACAGAAAGTGTGAACAGAGAGGAGGAAAAGAGCAAAAGGCAGAAGATGAGTCAGAGAGGGATGTAATGGAGAAAGTGGGGGAGGTCCTTCACTCTGCCCTGACAATGACCCCTGTCATCATGGTGTGTGCATATGTTTGTGTTTGTGTGTGTTACTGCTTCCGACAGGTGTCCCATTTTGAATCTTTACTAGCACACACGTTGCCATCCGCCATCCCCAACACATACTTGTATACGTTTACACTTACACACACACACAAACACACACTAGAATGTTTTCACACACATCAGAGAGGGTTTTATCCTCATGAAAACGGACTTAGCCTCCTGGAGAGGCCTCTACATGGGACTGAGTCAGAGGAATGGCAGTGCGAGCTGTGTGGAAGTGAACTGAAAGTCACATTGGTTTTTTTTATCTTGGTAATTGCTATTGATCAAAATAGACAGCACAACTTTCTATATTTATTTTCAAAAATCCTTTAGCTGACTCTAAAGCCTTACTAGAGGAAAAACAGATGCCAAGTAGCATGACTGGTTATTGTAACTTGGGTTCTGTGTATGTAATGTGTTATCTTGCTCTTATGTGGACTATGGGTAAGGGGTGCTACTATTGGATGGCTGTGTTTTTGGTTCTATCTAGGAACAGTGGCTCACTTTGTAATTGGACTCCATTAGCTGGCTAATGACAGCCAGGTGGGAGCAATCAGGGACCCAGGACACAAACATTTTCACGCCTATAAAAAGCCAATGGAGTACTGAAGATAGCATGGACAGCAGGAGGATATTCAGACGAGAGGTATCCTGGTGCCGATGATGCTGGCTGGCTACCAATTACCCCCAACAATGCTTGCTAAGTATAATATGAAGGGATGTGTGTTTCTTAGCAGTGTGTGTGTGTGTGTGTGTGTGTGTGTGTTTGGGGGGTGGGGGGGGGGGGGCGCTGATTGGCATTCAGGAGCCCTGACTGGTGTATTCTCATCGTTGAGGCAGCGACCGATCGATTTTTGGGATCAGTGAATACTCAATGCTTCAGTGGTGTTAAAGGAAGTTAAAGGAACGTCAGTGCCTTTCACCCTGGAATGGTGCAATCTCTTCTTTTGAGGCTCTCCAGGAATGGGAAATAACTTGGTCTTAACTTCCAAATAGAGGAAGTCACCTGATTTTTGTTTATCCACCATTTTAGACAGCTCCCGACCAATCTCTAAACCAGATAAACTGGGACCACAAAGTCAAATGGTGATTTCATGCTCCATGCTATATATGGTCAAAAGAGCGGCTTGTCGTTCTGTAGATTACTGGCAAACACCGAGAGACGGGACAAATGGATTGTTGATGTGAGATGAGAGGAGTAGTAACCAGCGCTACCAGCAGATTATGCAGTTAACACTATTTATCATGTAAGTTGTGGATTTCACACTTGTAGCTTGTGTTGTAGTTGGCCAGGTTTCTTTTTAGCCGACCAAAATACACAATCCAGACACTAAAATTATCCTGATACTAGAGATATGGAATATGTTCAGAGTGGAGGACATAATGCTCAATTCAGGTTATTTAGTGGAATAAGCTTTTTTTTTTTTCTTATAGAGTTCCTTCACATTTCCAATTAAATGTGACATGCTTGTGATCTCCTGTATGAACACTCTGCACACTAGAAGTACCCCGCTTGACTAAACGACCATGGTAAAGATACGAAAACGTTAGTGACATCTTCGCGTTTACGGAATGACGGTAACAGCGGAGCATCTTGGTATTTTAAAGTTATTGTCCAGATAGCCTGGGCAGTAACTTTCCCCTTTGCTGGGCTTGCGGTGGTTATCACTGGATGCTTGCCGTCCAACATGGTGGTGTAAACAGTGGGGGACCACGTGACCTTTATAGGACCTCTATATACATCCTTTATAGGGAACATCTGTGGAGCAAGCCTGGATGCCCCTCATGAGGGAATTTCTTTGGATTGTAATGTTCTGCAAGGAATGGATCTTCCAAGTCAAATGTTGAACTGAGCGAAGCAGAGAGAGAACTTTTCAGCTTAGACTTGTTTTATTTTTTTTTGTACTGGTTGGTGTTGGCTAACCAGTACAGGTTTAGTACTATGTACAACCAGTACTTTTTATTAGTCTTTTCGGGTTTTCTTGCTAGCTGGAACATCAGCGTGCAACAGAATGTGGGGTGGACCCACATTCTGGGGTCGACTCCTATTAGAGTATCGGTTGTGTTTTTTCCATGAATTGTGTGGGGGTGTTTTTAACCAAAGGATTCATAGTGTTTGAGTCTTTTTTTTTTTTTTTTTTTTTTTTTTTTTGGCATGGTGTGTATTTTTCTAGATAGGAGGGCTTTGTAAATTTTAGCTTTCTTTCCATTCAGCATACTGCATGATTTAAACTTCATCACGGCTACGTGTTCTCCGTCGCTCGGAAGGATCTAGTAAATGAAGTTTACAAGTCTGCATTAAATGAAGCTGAAAAATAAATAAAAACTTTCTGAAAATTAGCTTATTGGCTGATTTTCATTCCATGGATGGTCAGAAAAGAAGTCACCAAACTTATTGTACAAGGTGCACACTTTAAACACCACCACGCCACACTACTTTCTGACCTTAAAAATGCTTTCCAGACTCACTTGGTGACATTATTTGCATTCCTGGAGCTGTATAGCACCAGCCTAACATGGAGAAACAAAATCCAGTTCCTTACATGACTCTAAATCCTTCTGCAAGCAAACTCTTGGCTTGCCAGGTGAAGTGCAACCTCCATTTGAAACCAGCCTTGATGCTGCATCTCACTTGAGCTTTCTTATATTTTCTCCTTTGACTTTTTCTATTTTCTAAGTTGTATCTAAAAGCTGAACATTTCAGACATGTGTCTCAGACTTGCGTTTATTGAAAAGGAGCATTTGTGAGAACTCCAGTAGCATGAAAATGCAACGGTTTTGGCGGACCTTCTTTATTGTATTTATAAAGCCACGCAGAGCTGGAATGTCCGACAGAGATAATGGTGTCAGTTCATAACTCCAATTTTCCTTCCCGAAGGACATCTTTTTAATTCATCATGCACTGTTCTAGTTTTAGCTTTGGTTTTAAAGCACTGAATGAACCCTTGAGCTCTTAGCAACAGCCTCCATCCTCACTAAATCTAAAAATTTATAACTGCATCTTATCTTTTCCACCTGAAATCTTCAAGGCTTTTGTTTTTCACATATTTGTTTTTCTTTTCATACCTCCGTCATCTCCGTCCTTCTACTGCACATTGAAGATAAAACGGGTTATGGATAGGCCGTGGCTCAGACCTCAGATTCATCTTTTCTGCTGTTACTACCAGCGTAGCTGTAGCAGCCAGAACACCTGAATAAATCAACTTCTCTTTTAAAAGAAACGGTGTGGTGAGGGGAAAGATGTGCAGCTGGCAGTGCTAATCTGTTCCTTTTAGTGCAAAATGCATTATATTTATGAGCGATAACCAGACACTGTGGGAAGAGAAGAGGTTAACTGTCACATGTTTGGTTTCCTTCCCTTGAAGTGAAACACATCAACAGCAGGCAGGTTCAAGTGTAGATCTGATAGGCTGAGGCAGGAAGCCGGAGCACAGAGTGCTTTTGCCAATCAGTGTCATCATGAAGCAGGCATACACCTGCACACACACACATGCAGAACAGCGCACACAAGGACGGGCCAGCGTACAGTTATCCTGCATGTCTAATAACAGGGAAATGATTTTTTGCTGCTGCAGCTTTTGCAGCTCGGTGTTATCGGAGTTGTCAGGCGGGCGGATCTGCAGCAAAAGAGAACGTGGCCAGAGTAGAAAACAGACAGACTGTCAGGATGAGTGTGTGTGTGTGTGTGTGTGTGTGTGTGTGTGTGTGTGTGTGTGTGTGTGTGACTGCATGTGGACAGGGTTTGTGTGTATTCGTAAGATAAAATGAGGAACTCTGTGGCTTTTTTTTTGTAAGACCAATAACCAGACTGGGTTCGTGTTTAATATTTTCTAACGTAGTGAGAACACAAAAAACACAACAATGCCCAAAAGCAAGTTTTACTTCTAAAAAAACAGTGTATGATAATAACTCATAAGTCAGTTTCAAAGTCAGTCAAAAAAACCTCAGTGGGATTCGTGAACGAACAAATGCATGAATTGCAGGTTTTTTTTTTTTTTAAATGAATGTTGTCAGTCCGCAGAATCCCAATTTGTCTTATAGACTCTTTATTGTTCGTAAACATTTGTTTTAATTTGACCATAATAAATTTCATGTTGAGGAATGAATTAGCATTACCTACCAAGAATCACAAAATAAAAGTCTGTGGTGTTGCTAACAAACTCCAGATGTATAATATCTGACACTGATTAAAAAACATCATCATGACAATGTTTAGCTGTCTTATTCGATGCTGTGTTGTTAGCATACATAACAAATGTTATGTGTGCTGTTATGTTTACAGCATAAAACATATAAATTTCTTAAATTGGTTCTGCTGAGTAAGCATTTACAGAGGTCTAAACACAGGGGTCTCCAACTCTGGTCCTTGAGAGCTACCATGCTGCAGGTCTTGGTATTTTCCTGATATGACAACGGTTCTACAAGAACATGTCATCATCTTCTGCACTTGCTGCTTAATGGGCCACTGACTTGGGTCAGGTGTGTTGCAGTGCATACTAAAACCTGCAGGATGGTAGCTCTCGAGGACTGCAGTTGAAGACCCCTGCGCTAAAGTTAGTCAGTGTGGGCTCAAGCAGGATGAATATTCGTATGGTATACCATACTCGCGTACATTAGGACTGACACAGTTAATGCTGGTGAAATGCACTCAAGCTTATTAATGGTTGCAGCATTTGGTTGCAGTTCCTCTTCTGTAGTTATTGTTTAAGTTCAGCAAGAAGCTTCAGAAATCCACAAACACGTAATAACAAACTGAACAATCACAAAGGAGAACTCTGGTGTTCATGCAGTGCAAGCACGAAGGGTCTGGAAGAGCTTGTCTCCAGTGTCGTATCGCTGTTGTATGAATGTTAAGATGGTGGTCGGGGGGGGCGCGCTGGCACTACCTCTCCTACTGAAGCAGCCTTGAAGAAAGAACACTCATAGATCACCTCGCGGCTTTTCGTGGGTAACACAAGCAACCATGAAAAGTTTTACTTTAAAATGATTTTACAACTTTTTTTGTTTGTTTGTTTGTTTTTTTGTGTCCAAATTCAGTTTGTAAAAATGTTTTGGCTTTCTTGTTTTTTATTTTGTGGGTTTTTTTTTTGTTTTGTTTTGTTTTTTCATTATGTTTGTGGAAATAAAACAACTTACATTGCTTCATATAAAAATAAAATTATATTAAAATCTTGTGTTTTTAATTTTTTCTTATACATTTTGACATTCAAATATGTTACTCAGTACTATCTCTTATAAATATAAAAATCTAAACAAACAATTGTTTTGTAAAATTATCTGTTTATTTCCAAAAAACCTTAATAAAAATATTACTTTGTAAAATTATCTTAATAATCCATGAAAAAAAATTTGTTTAAAAAAAATGTATTTAAAAATCAAACCATTGTTGTGCAAATGTACTTAATTAAACCAGAGGAAAAGCTCATGTTGCATCACCTCTTGAGTAAAAGTCAAGGCACTTTTTCCAACCTTTTTGTTTGTATCTTAAACATCACAGTGGACCTAAGAAACATTTCAGTTTGACACAAACACTCAGTGGTGCTTTTTTAAGGCATTGTGGTTAGAAACATACTTGAGAGATTGGCCAAATATAAGTGTAGCAAGTGTACATCTCCATCTTTAAAGCCTAAAATGAACTGTTCTATCTGAAATAACTTTTGTGTTATCATATTCATCTAAGCTGTCAGGTTACATGTGGATCATGTGAAACATTACATCTGAACTGTTGACACAGAGCCACCTGAGACATTAGAAACAGGAAGTGCTGACCAATGCACATCCAAATGGACTTCCACCATTTGTTTTAGAGTGACTTTTCGGAACCACTGAAGAGCAAAGGGCTCAGCTTTTTTTGTTCTTTTTGAGTAAAAACAAGGGATTTTTTCGGACTTTTTAAAGTTCACTGCATTAACAGTAAATAACAACATTAAACTCCATTTCCTCTTAAACCATATAAATTACCAAGGGACTTTTGGTAAATGGCCACCTGTTTCCTGTTTGTCTTTGGTCAAAATATCCTGAAATCTCATTCGTGGTGAGTCACTGAAGCAAAAATAGGAAAGCAGATTCAAAATTCATTCAAAATTGAAGTAAAGTTGCGTTGAACCTCGTTAAAAAAATAAAAGACACGATTTCTCCAGCTCCAGCAGAATCTCCCTCATAACTTTTATGTAAATACAAAATAAACTCCACCCACACAAATCCAAGGACTCCAAATCAGACTGAAGCTGATGACAACAAATCTCAGAGGATACAAATCTGAAGGTTCACTCATCACAAGGCCAAAGACCTCCTGGGCTAAAGGTCCTGACCAATCCAAATCCACCACACATTCACCTGGTGGAAGTATGAGTATGGACTCTGCTTTCCTCTTCTCGTAACAGGACTAATGTTACTATTCATTAGTAGAGAATTTGGAAAGACTGAAGAGGGAAACAAAAGATGTGAAAACAGAGATCGCGAACAGCACAGCTCCTTTCCACAGAGACAGAGCAGGAAATACCTAATGTAGAGGTCACTGAGACGGATCTGTAGAAGTGGTCTCATGAAGAAGCATCAGTACAAACTACAGTATCTCCCTTAAATTTCATGTAAAGTGTAAAAAAAAGTGCTACATAAGTTTGATGTAATATTTATGTATGTAATATCATCAATACAGTAAAAAATATCAAGTCAACCAGTTAAAAGACCAGTGTGAAGACATGGAAGCAAGAATGAGGAAATATCTATATCATGGGTGTGTCTGTGCCGCTGGGATCAAGCTTTCCATTAAGTCTCCAACCCCACCATTACTGAAGTGATATTTCTGTGACTATATCAAATAAATACAGAAGGATTTGCACATTAGGGTGTTTGAACTGCAATGAAAAACCTTAGTTGGACCTTTAAACAAACACATAAATGCAAATAGCACAGTCCTTTACTTTGTGAAGATTGTTGGGTCTGTGTGATAACGAGGGGATAAGGGACAGTGGGTGGTGGACGCTGTTTCTCTGGTAAAAACGGCTAGTTTGCATTGGAGAGGAACACCGGACAAAAAAAGAGACATTTAACGACTAATTTGAGAGATTTTCAGTCAGTAACACATAGAGATCAGCTACACTGTGTCCTGCAGCCTTAACAAGTCATAATAAAAGAATGTTAGATGATCTGATGATAGATCTGATGAAAGCTATTTCTTTACCAACATTTGCTCACTTATTTTAACAATTTGTGTTTTATATTGCTGGTTGGATTGTAAATTATCAAAAGTCAAATGAATTATAGTTTACATTAATGTGCTGACGTCTAACCGACATGAAAAAGGGAATGACTTTGAGATGTCCACATAAGATATCCTTTTTAATAGATGTAGACCACTGTCATGTCCGGGTATTCCTGCTGCCGTCCATGTCAGCGGATTAGGATGCACCACCACCTCCTCAAGGTGTCGCAACACATTAAAAGCTGCTGGATTAGTTTATAGTCAGCCTTCATTTGTTGATTTATGCTCCAATTCAGTTTTTCTTCCTACAATTTTCCAGTAGATATAAAATTCATTCAATATCTCATCTGTATGCAACAGAATGGATCTCTGGAGTATTTTTATGCCTCTAAAGCTCTGTCTACCAATTTGTTTTCGGCTGGTTCACTACTATTCATTGATGAAAACAAGTCTGGCACAAAGCGGGAATTCATACTTCAGGCCCTACAGTGCTATTGTTATTGATGGGATCCGAGACAGTTTAAGACTGATGAGCATCATATACATTCAGCTTTACCCTGAAGAGCTTTCATTGTCTGGTAAGTAGACGTGAAGCTTTTCCACATGAACAGTCCCAGGTGAGTTTGCACTATGAGGTTTACTGGTGCAACAGGAAGCCATGGGAGGCAGACTGAAGCAGGGATCCTGCTACAGATAAAGAAACTGATTGGATATGTTGGGTGGATATAAAGGAGCTAAAGGGCTGGAACATCAGAGAAGGTAGTGAATGGCCCATTTAACCAGAACTTCCCTGATGAGCAAAAGTGAAACAAGAAAAATGAAAAAAAGAATGTTCATTGTTATTCAAAGTCCTTGGCTTGTTCCTCATCCACGAACAAGAACAAACTTGTGAAAGAAAAAAACCCTCCAGTGTAATTTCAGTCTGAGTGAATGGGGCTGATTCAACCATGAGCTAAAGAGAGATAATGCTGTGAAAAATGTTTCATTTCAGTCAGTTTCATTAGCGATTTAAAAAGGAATAAACCCAAACACTTCATGCTTCATGAGGTGTCCAAGAATTTGATTGGTTTTACTCCATTACTTTTATAAATGCTATTAAATAATGAGTAGAGATGGAGAACAGGTACAGTAATGCTTCTTTAGCTTCACACCTGTACTGAAATAAGAATCAAAGCTACTTCAGCATCAATTATCATGGTGTTAAATGCCAACAATAAATAATCAAAAGATCCCTCAATTCTATCACTTTGCATGAGATATTGTGTTTACAATATATTTCTAGATCAGCTAAATATATGAACGGATGAAAAACAAGCCACATAACATCGTGTTGCTTTCGTTTTTCCTTCATGTGGGTTGCAGAAGGCGTTAAAAGTGTTTCAGTGGAAAACACAGCAAGTTAAATTAAAATAATTTATTTTATATATCTAGTGTGGCTGGTTGTTTGTCTGCCTGTTTGTCTCTATGTGTTGCCCTGTGATGAATGGCGACCTTTCCAGGGTCCACCTTGCCTCTCGCCCGATGACTACTGGGATAGACTCCAGCTGCCTGCAACCCTGAATTGGATAAAGCGGTTACGAAAATTGATGGATGGATAATTATATGTTTCACACATATTCAACGGAAAATAAAACATTATAATATGTAATAGTAACATGATGAATATAATCAAATCTAATGTGCAATACCCTGCGCTAATCCAGTCTAATGTCAAAACAAAACCTCATAACAGTAGTGTCATGCCCTGCTCTGGACTCAATCATCCCAATCACCATCACCTGCTACCAGACTCGTTATCCTCTAACTTGCACCTGTTCCTGATTCCCTTCACAGCTTTATCCCTCAGCTCACCAGTCATTCCAGGGTCGGACATTGAATCG
>JBAMHX010000007.1:27066389-27080060 GCA_037177515.1 Pseudomugil tenellus | reverse complement strand
TTTTTTTTTAAAAAGACAGGAGAGTGATGGTGATATCCTGAAGGATAACAGAACTTTCAGTGCTTTAAAATAGAAATAGTTATTTTATTATTATTTTTTTAAAAGGAACATTTTACTAATTTAATTTTTAAATTAGCCCCTTTGTCAAATGTTAGAACCCATTATGGCCCACGAATCAAAAACTTTGCCCACCTCTGTATTAGCCTTTTCATGTGCTATATGAATAACTCTTCCACCATTTCCCGGGCATTTCAAAAACCTTTTTGGATTGTTGTTAGTTGCCTGTTTTTAGCTTACTAGTGGGAATGAAAAACACTAGAAATATTGATCATTAACCAGAGGGTGAATGACAAGACATAAATTTTAACAATCTGCAGAAGAAGCAGGAGTCTTTAGGATGTGCGTTGGTGTGTACAGACTCAACTTCTTCTCACAGGCTAAATGCAATGCTTAACTTATCCCTGTCTGTCAATGAATAATATCCAGAGAGAGAAATAAACTTTATTATTTTAACCCTTCATCTTTCATTAGAACAGGCTTGTGAGAGACATTAAAGAATGTCAACTAGCAGATTATTTTAATTCTGATCCAGAAGTCCTGCTCATTTCCTGAGGGCAAAAAGACGTCATCTCCTAATTTACATTTCTGAAGCATCAGCAGTACTATTTTGAGAAGGTAGGCAAGTTTCTTGCACTAAAAACTTCTTGATCCAAGCTAGAATTAAATAAATTTAGATTCTCACATCAAATTACAAAAACATGTCTCATCACTTTCTCTTTGTATGTTGTCTGAATTCTGATCAGAAGACTATCTACCTCCAGAACTTATGACATCTCCATTTAACAACTCGCTGTCTGCTTTTAACTATACAAGGCTCGCATGAATAAATAACAGATGAGTGAATAACTGAATGGGCTAGAGCAGAGCTACTCAATTCAGCCGACAAGAGACGCATTCCTGCAAGTTTTCAATGTTTCCCTTCTCCAACACACCTGACTGAAAATAAATGGATCCAACGGGCTATGACTCATTAATTTGATTCAGGTGTTGGAGCAGAGAGATTTTGTAGCCAGCTTTGCGGTCCACCGGGACAACAGCTGGACATTGTGTTGGACTGAAAAAAATGCGTCAGGAGGGTGGTAAGCACAAGGAAATGCAGCATAGAAATCACTACAAAGCATTTTGTGTTGTGCATGCTTTACAGAATAACCATCCATCCATTATCTACCGCTTATTCCCTGAAATGAGGACTGAAGCCAATCTTAGCTGACATCGGGCGAGAGTTTTACAGATTAAAGGTCCCATATTATGCAAAATCAACTTTTATGAGCTTTTAACTTTCTATTAATGTTAATTGTACCTTAAAATGATCTCCGAAGTAGTTTTATTTTTCATCCATGTGTTTTGTAGCTTTACTCCTTTATAAAGAAAGGTGCAGCTTAGGCAGAGCAAACGCTGACCCCACTGCTCCGAAGTGGCATGGTGGAATATCCACCCACCCCTACCTGTAAACTTTAGCGCTCCACCTAAACTATGTCACAGGATAGGTGGAGGAGACACTCTATATCAGGCGATGCCACGTATTGGGCGAGGAAATGTGAGGACCTCTCTGGCTGCTCAGTGCAGGCGGGGCAGATGAGCGAGAGGAGCAAGCCATAGTAACCCATTCACAGTTCTGGGAAAGAGACTTCACAGCAAGAAATGAATGATATGGCAAAACTATAGTATGGTGCATGTTGCAAAATGCATAATATTATCATAAATATGTATAGGATATCCTATATTAGGATGAATAGGATAGACAGTGAAATGGCAAATATAGCAAAATATAGGACATTTAATTATTCTAATATCTGACCAATCTGTCACCCAATCAAGGACCTGAACACAACCTCATCTTCCTCCACATCTCCTGGTGTCAAGTCCAGATGGTGTCAGTCTCAGAGTTCCCTGCTCAAGACAACTATCTCCAATTCTCCAGCACCAGTCCAACACCAGTTAGAAAAGAATACCAGTGATGTTGAAAACATCCTGCCTTGTTCCCGTGCCTGAAAAACTCCAACCAGCTGAACCAAATCACTACAGAATTTGAATTTCCCTCTAGGAATAATAAACTTAACCTACGTATTTACTTTAGAACCTGTTTTCAGCTGAAAAAGTACCAGTTTCATGTGAGTGAATCACACAGGCTCTCAACAGTGAAAACCTCAGGCTCCCCCTGTGCTCTCACCTTCAGGGTCCAAGCACCCCAGGTTAGGAAGCACTGGAGTATGGGACGGCACACTTTGGGCCCCTCAGAACCAACATGGCCTGCCATAGCATACTGCCATATTGATGCTGTTTCATTCATTTTCTATTCTGCCTAATCTAGTTCAGAGTCGTGTGGAATGCTGACCATGTCCATCATTTTATGATCACAGTGTAGCATCTTCTGATGGAAACTTCCAGCAGGATAAAGCATCATGTCACAAAGCTCACATCATCTCCACCGGCTTTCTTCGTCATGACAATGAGTTCACTGAACTCCAATGTCTCCACTGTCACCAGATCTACATCCAGTAGATGGTGGAATAAGATTCTCTCCGAAGATCTGCAACAACTCTGTGATGCTTTAAGTCAGTATGGCGCAAAATGTCCAAGACGTGTTTCCAACACCTTTTTAAATCTATGCCACGAAGAAGGCAGTTCTGAAAGGAAAAGGGGTCCAAGGTAGACATAATGAAGTGGCTGATGAGAGTAAATGCATACCTGGACAATGAATTATTGTGCATGCAAACAATATCGAAGTGTATCATTGATCAAACTCTTATTCTATATTATAGCTTGGCACTGCAAAACTTTCCACATGTGGTGGAGAAGCCAAAAATCCAGCTAGCACTTGTTAATACTGACACCATGTAAAGACTGCAGGGATTCTGACTGATCAGCCTGGATAGCCTGTTTGTCATTGACAGCAAGAAAAACTCAGAGCCCAAGGGTGATCAAGCCCTTCAGCTTTTACTTTTAGAAACAGTTAAAGGTGCAGCTGTCCATTGTTAAGTAGTTTGACTTCTGGTCCAGCTTTACTTATTGATCTCCATCTAAGCTATCAGTAAATTAGGGCAATCTATAAAATTCAGGGGGCACACTGGCACTACGAAGCCTTTGCAATGGACTATCAGGACATGACAGAGATAAGGCAGTTTGCTGATGTTGTAAAAAGAAAATGCATTGCTCTTGAATGTCAATACACTCGAGGCGCATCTGCTGACCTCCCCAAAGAGGCAGGAAAGACATCAGAAAGTAGAGGAGCTGCATTGTTTGAGATTACGCCTTTTAGCTTTAAAATACAGGTTTACTGTCAGAGGTTACTGTTTTATCCAGAAATAACTGGAAAAAACAACTAAATGTTATTTCATAAGTAGCTTAATGAAATTGGGATTAATGTGCAGACCATATTTTTCAATAATGTAAGTTGAAAATTCACAACCTATTTCATGGGTAGGTTCGGACTCTTCCTGTGATATTTCATTTTCACTTACCTGCACTGAAAGACCTGAAGGTCATAAAGTCACCGTACTCAATACTCTGAATCTGCAAGACGTCCAAATGAGTTTTTAAGCTCTTTGAAATCTGGAAAGCTAAATAAATCCACCTGAAATATGTATGGAGAAGGGTTAAGGGTTTTAATTCAATTAGAACTCACTCAAATTCACTGCAATTCAAATAAAACAAATCTGTCACATGATCAATATTAGTCCATATTATAATAGCTGTGTTCATATAAACTAGTTACAGTTTTTCTCAATAGATGGATAACAGAGCTCCTGAAAAAACACACACATTCCCCAAAACACAGTTTTCTTTATCAGGACACACTCTAAAATCACTGCACTCTTAATTCAAAAGTGTATTTTATTGGCTAAATTTAATACCTGTTTGCAAAATTACATGACACACGAGTAAAATTAGCACAATGCACTACTAAATACACTCTTCTCTGATACAGAGAAAAATGATACAGTCCTTATTAAGAGCCTAATCGTTTGCTTCCGTAAGGGTGCCGGTCCTAACAAGAACCTGCTCTTGTCACCTGCAACAGACCAGTGGAGATTCTGGTCAGGGCCAGGAGCTCATACTGGTTCTGTTCACATCCTCTCCTTCCAACATGACCTCTCGCTCCTCTGACATCCATTTGGAAACGCTAATGCAGTTTCCCACCCGCTGCTGTAGCGTGGACTTCATTAGCAAGAAGCGTTTTAGGCTTTGACCTGTTGTGTCTTAATTGTGGCAGCTGTGTCGGAGCAGGGTCCGGGTTCTGATCCCAGTGTTCATTTTTTCAATAGTCTGTGATGTGAGTGTGTTCAAGTTGGCAAAAAATGTGTCCAGCCGTTTGAAAAAAAAAAAGCAAAACCTTTGGGAAGTATGTGCAAAGCATGAATTGTGTTCAAGGTTCAGGCTCAAGGTGTTTGGTAAAATGTGTGCTGTCTTATCAGTCTGGAAAAATGGTTTTAAAAGAAAATATATGAAAACCAAAAGAATATCTAATCTTTGACAGAGCATGGGGCAGCAGTGGAGAGAAAAAAAAACCTCCTTTTCAGAGGAACAAAAAACCTCCAGAAAACTCTCAACCAGGTTCTTTCAGGTTCTATAGCAACACTTCTGGTTTAGATGGTAGCTCCACAGTTTACCAGCATAACATCTGATACATTTACTCACAGTACATGAAAACACTCTGCGCATGTTTAATAAGTTAAACTTACACGTCTTCTCCTTTCTCTGCGACGATGCGGTTTCCTTTTTTCATTCATGAAACGCTGAAATAGAAAATCGCCTGCCGCTCGATTCTTGTTCTCCTGTCTCTCTGTGAGCTCTTCCAGCCACTACGTTAGCCGTCTGATGTCATCGTCCATGATTAATAATCCAATCATGCAGATAAACAACACAGTGGCCTCCTCATGCTCTACATTTGCTTTTTAGTTATGTTTTCTGTTCTCCTAATTTTCACAGGTTTTGTTTTGTTGTGCATCTGCGCTGGAGTACACGTCACATCGTAGATGGTTGCATCACATCGGTTCCTAGCAAGATACCTCTGTAGTCTTCAAGTTATCATGTTCAAGCCAAATATCTTAGTCATGGTTCTGGTCATGTGTTTCAGGTCCTAACAAGAAATTTGCTACTTGATGTTCACATTCAGTATGAAAAACACCACAGAAGACTGAATCTGTCTTCAGTGCGTCTTACATGTCAAAAGGTTAAAAATGAAGTAAAGCAGTTCTTTTTATTACACTATAACAGTTTAAAAAGATCATCCATCCTGAAACACAAACACACCGCAATAAAATGAATTGATGATGACGATGATTACTGAGGGAAGATCTAAAAGATCTACAGCTTCCATTAAGCTGCATTAATGGCTATAAGACGATCTGTGAGCACCTGCACACACCAGGGCTTCGGTTATGGGCATGATTATTCCACGCTCAGCAAGATAAAGAGAAAGTTTAAAAATGAATGAATGAATTAAAATAATGTATTAAAAAATATACATGATTGAATTGATAAATATTACATTTTTAAAAAATCTATAAAATAAATAAAATAATACATCTATAGAAATACATTAATGATGATAAAATATTAAATGAATAATTAAATAAGAAAAATCAATATTCAAACAATATATTAAATGAAAATACAATAATGAAGATACAGGTAAAAAACAAATGAGTCATTTATTGAAAATAAAAAACATAAAATTGAATACATCATACAAATAATGAAGTAAATATTAAATCAAATTTAACAGAGACAAAGATAAAAAATAAAATGAAAAATATTATAAATAGTAACAGAAATACAGTATACAACATTAAAACTGGGAACCAATAAAAATGTACATTATTAGAACATGATGATACAACAAAGTGTCGTTATGCCATGAATATGTGGGTTCACAGTCAATCATAATGTTATGTTTTTGGTCAAATTTTAAGCTTTAACAAACTAACTGACAAGCCAGTATAAACTGCTAACAGTATAAGTGGTTGTTTGCTGTCAGGACTTCTGCTCTTTAAACAGTGATGATAATCAAACCAGGTTTTTACTGACTCACTTATTCCAAGTGATGAGTCAAGCAAATTAACCAGTTTCATTTCCTTTAACAGTATTAAGAAATCCTTTTATATCACACCGGTATCCAAAGTGCATGTCAGCCTCTATTTAAAGCAGGCTGTCTCAAACTTTTCCAGCCTGAAAGCCTAACTTAATCATCTGCATCTTGCCCTGGGACCCTGGCTCATTAAAATGCAGCAGTAAAGTCATCATGTCACCGGAATCAGGTCGTCTCTCAGCTCCCGGTATAAGCCATTTCCAATTTAGACGGAAGTCAGAGAGGCTTTATATCTCAGCTAAATTCCCTTTGAGTTCAAGCAGAGTTCACTCCACTTTGTGATTTTTTTTAAGTTGTAGCCTATGGCCCGCACAGCCCCGTTGCAGCCTGCATCAATAATGCACAAACCACAGCCTGTTAACATCTCAGCCCTTAGCTAGAGGTCTGCTCAACAAAGCCAGCATGAAGACGGCACAGACTGGCGCCGTGAGAATACCAGCACTGGAACCCGGACTATTTTAAGGCTATTAAACACAATATGCTTACACACAGACACACACACAGACACACACAGTAGATAAGGAGAAAAAAACACACAAACCCAGTTTCACACGCTCTGAGACAAAGATGCATGGATGGATGGATAAGTGTTATGGAACTAGGTCTGCTGGCTTGCAGGGCCAATATGCAAGTGGGAACGATTCCAGTACCTGCAGAATATTGGCTCCCATTCCTCTGCTCCGCCCATACCATCATGCCTCCGGGATTGGTGGAATATTTCCCAGTGTCCTCCGCGACTGGCCATCCCTGATGACACCTGGCTACTTAAGAGCCTCGTCCCCTTCGTTCGAATGGAGGCAGCAGTGCCTGACAGTGACAGTTTTAGCCACACTCACTGCTTTGACAGTAATATCCTGCTTTGCTGTAGAGTCACATCTTATGGTTTTACTTGGTTTTTGGTATTTATTTTCGATTTGCAGCTTTTAACTAGCTTTTTCTGGGGAAACAGAATTTTTGAGCTATCTGCTATTATTAGCTATTTGCATTCTGTCACAGGAAGTTTTTAATTGTGTCTTTTGTTTTCTTCTGTTTAATCATAAAAAAGTTTTATGGGGTATTCTAAATAAAGCACAATTGATTTTTTATGTTATTGTCTCGGTTGAATTGCGTTGCCAAAGCTTTTCCCCAAGACGCCGCAGCGGTCGTAACGGTAAGTGTGGAGACTACACACAAACATAATCAGGAGTGTGTGTGGTAAGCAGGTTAATGTAGCTTCTCTATTGAATTACCACAAAGGAGCAGAGCAGTACACACAGTAAAGCATTCCTCAGGAAAGTAGATCCACCCGTCTCTTTTTGAAAATTGAAAAAAAATTGAAAAATCTTCTACAGCGGCGATTTTTAGAGAAGCGTCATGAATCCAAAATATGTGTTCCGTTCAGTAGTAAAGTCTCCAGTGCAGAGACTTCACTGAATTATTAAATCACTACTTAGGCCGGGTGGTTAAATGAGGCTATGCAAACAAGGATGAACTATATTAAAAATGCTGTAGCAGTTAGTGAACGCACTGTGTGACAAAGCTGGTTAAATCTCTTCCCGGAAACACAATTAGAAAGGAAAACTACATGAAACTGCTGTCTACAGCACTTTCCAGAAGTTTCAAGAGCCTCTAAATACTTCATCGGCAACTCAAACTTTGGTTTCTTGTTCTTATAGCTGTGGAAACGGTGGATAAATGTCTCCTTTGTAAAGACTGAGAGATAAAAGACACGACGTATGCAGAAGATTACAATCCTTATCATGAAAGTATAGAAATGAATATATTTTACTATAAATGATCCAAATCAATTAAACATTAATCAAATATGCTGCTTCCTCTTTAGGAAAGAAAGTGAAAGTCTTTTGTGGGACGGAGGGAAAGAGGGAGGTTTTTTTGTAAAGCAGGAAACCCTGGTGGTGTGATAGTTACAGAGTGTTGTAGGAATGGATTTAGGACTGTTTATACACGTTTATACGTCTCGTTTTCAGGCATGAAACATCAAGATGAAAGAACATATTGAAATAAACTTTGTAAATGAAAAAAATGAATGAGATGAAATGTTTAATCTTCTCAGCATGTCCGGGAAAAATGTGTAGCTCCTGCTATGGAAACAAAGCAATAAAATGGGAAAGTTGGAGCCTTTTTCTTTAGAATGATTGGAGTTGATGAGGATCCGCAGAGAAGTAACGGGAGACACATGCATTTAAAAACATCAAGATGTTTTAACAAATAATGGTCCACAATACAAAAGGAAAGTTTCGTATTCTCAGGCAATTTCCATTTCACATCAACTTACTCCACACGGACAATTTTGGTGCTTGTGTTGGTCCTGGAGTACCGGTATGTGTTTTTTTAAATATGAAATTACACATGTAGATATCTGATCCCTGTATTGTCCATGTTGATCCAACTGAAGCTTGCTTCCTCCAAAACCCCCTGCAGCAACTAGACTCTGGCCTTTTCTCATCATCTTTCATGTCTTACACAGAGCATCAGCTAAAATTCATGCTAATTCTTTGTACACCAATAAGTTCACATGGTGTGATGTTTAGCTTTGGGTAGCTGTTAGCTTAGCTAAACCAATAGCTGTTTCCACCAAAACAAAGACCTGCTCCTGCCATCTACATCATATATATATATATATATATATATAAATAAAATAGGTACTTCACAGTGGGTGTCTGACTGCTCTTTAAATATTCCACTCAGCAGATCTGCTGCAGCTCTTTAGGGAAGCTGCATTATCGCATGACCCACCTGGAAAACTAACAGACAAGTTTTATTTGCCACATGAGGAGAAGGTAAAACCGGATTTATAGGAAGTTTTCTAGAGCCACACAGTTCTTGTAAATCTATTAACTGGCATCTCTAATAGGTATCTAATCTAATGTACACCCACGCAGGTGATTCTGCTTCATGTAGCTGATTAGACCACCTGTCAGAATTGTGTGTGGGTGTGGAGTCTGACAGCTCCTTCACTCTGCTCGTAGTTTTGTTGCTCACTTAGGGTGGAACAAATGACACCTTTATCACTGCTGATGACACTGCCACATAATATCTGACAAGGATTCACCCACAGTTAGGCTGTACGCTGTTTGCGTCAGCCATATCTGAAAATACCTGAGGACCTTTTAGGCATGGTGTAAGTTTTCTAGTAGCATTTAGAGTCAAATGCCAGGTGGATGAATAACTTATTAGAACTCATCAATTTCTTTATTGGAAAATGAGATCTTGTCACAAAATATCCACAACTGCATAATAAACTTGCTTGGATAAAGGTCACAGCTGACTTTTACTGCTCAGTCCTTCCACTAAAATCATATATAGTGTTATTTTAGGTGTTTGTGTGCATTTTTTTCCATGCTTGACTGTTTAATCATTGATCCACTGATCTGGACTTAGGAGAATCAGGTCTTTGGCTGTATGAATTGTGACATCCATCTTCATCCACCTTTTGTTTTCGTCATATAGCAAAGTGTCTTTTTTACTTTTATCTACGGATGATGATGGTGCTGATCTGAGTTTCAGACAAAAATAAAAAGATGTTGTCTCAACGAACTTGTAACCACATACCAATAATGGATGAAACTCCAACTAAGGTTGTTTTAAGACAAAGGTGCCTAAGTTCAGTCCTCAAGATTCTCTTGGACAGCCCTTCTCCAGCAGGGGGCTTATGTTCAGAAAACATTCAGATGAAACTCGGCAATAAATCCTTTGAAGTAGCTGTTCATGATGATTTATTATATTTGATTTTGATTTTTTTTTTTTTATATGGAATTTTCTTCCATCTTTAATATATACTGCAAGTGTTCTCCTTGGCTCGCTAACAGCAGAGTCAGCCCACCCCCTGTCCACATCCCACAGAGACACACACATGCTCACCCACACAAAACCAAACACCTCAGTGAGCAAGGAAGAGCTTGTTCCCATTAAGACACTGCGTTATCGGTTATTTGGAACTGGTCCAGTCTTCCAACCTCAGACTCAAAACAATAACGAGACATTGATAAATGACTTTAAAGTCTGTTTCCACCAAAGATGGCAGAATAAGTCTTTTAACAACAGTGGAGTTCTCAGACTTCGGTGCATGAAAACATAAGTGCATAGTTAAGTAGCCTTCGCTCATTGCTGGAATTCAGCCGTCCATTTGACTGCAGTGAGAAATGCTGCTCTCTGGTGCACGACAGCAGCACCCTACACACTCCTGCTAACAGACAACCATCAACCAGCATGACGGGAATCATTTACTCATGAAGCAAATTTTAATTTCTTTATTCATCTTGTACACAAAGATTGTTTTTAAAATAAAATCGGGGGTGGGGGGGGGGCGTCATTTACTAGGCTGTGAGTTTTCTTACTATTGAATTCTAGAAAAGAAAAATAGCAATTTATCACCTTGTTCATATCATCACATTATATCGCAATATATTCTACTGCAATACACATCATATTGCCAGATTCTTGCTGATACACACCCCTAATTATGACATATAACATGTACATCTTAAATATATGGAAATGATTGTATTTCCATACATTTGCTAAACGGCCAAATAAAGACTTGATGTTGTAAAAAGGAATTTTTCTGTCCATTATTTCTCTGAAGTCATTGTTAAGGGGTAAACATTTGAAAACCTTTTTATCCTCATTAACTTCTCAGCCCAAAATGCCTTAAATATATCCTCGTATAATAAATAACAACAAATGTCAGGTTCGTATTGGAGTAATGACTCACATTTGACTTGTACAAGGACAAAAACAGCTAATAGACCCACTGTCTATCCACTTAATCCCATTACCAGGTCATTAGGAGGGGGGTGGGTCATGGGTAGCAAAGAGAGACAAACAAATCACACTCACTTCCAGGAAGAATTCAGAAACACAAATCAACCGAACATGCATGTGCTTGGACTACGGTCAACAAGTCTCCTTCTGGAAAGATCTATCTGTTTAACCGAGGAGCCTTCTTGCTATAACCAGCCCAACACCTACTAAGTACCTGATGATGAATTAAATTACTTGCACCAGAAGCTCTGGTATCACTAAAAGCTGCCAATCAGCAGCAGAATGAGCACTAATTCTGCTGTACTAAATGACATCTTGCAGAACAGAAATATACTTTAATCCATCAGTGTGTACACAAGCTATGAAATCTCTCGGAGATAAACAGGACAGTAATGTCAAACAGGCTGAAGACTCAGCAGAGACTTCTCTGAAAGCCTGCTCTGTGTTCTCTCAATAAAACTGAGATTAACTGTCACACATAATACACACCTCAATGCTGTGATTTCCGCAGGGTACAGCGGAAGAATGCATCATGTTTTGGCAAATAAATTGTTTGATCAACTTATCATGGCATGCCAACTGGGGTTAAAAATAAAACCCTTCCCTTCTCAGCAGGTTACACGCAGCACTTTGATCCCCTATTCGACTATGACAACATTTTCAAATGTATTCAGTCAGATCTCTGCAAGATGATTGGCTCTGGCCAAGATTAAATCTTTCACAAAGGAAACAGACGTAAAAATATTTTTCTTTTCTTTGTTGAGACTGAAAATCTTAAAGATAATGAGAAGCTGTGGAGTCAAGCTGTTTTCACAAAACCTTTTTAAGTTGAGAATACTAAATAAAAAAAGTAAGAATTTATCACGAATGTGATGATTTCTCTCTAGTTATTGGATAATAGCATGAAAAGTTTTTAACACAGCAGGAAAGCTGATGCACAGACAAAAGAAGTTGAACGTTCCATTGTAAATATTTTTCTTTTAGAAGCACCAGGGCATCATGGTTTTATAGAGTTGTAAAGTTTTTGTTGGATTATTTCTTTGCTGTAACAATGCTTTTTGTTTATAAATCTTATATTGAAAAGTTTCATTTTCAGATGGAAGCATATTTGTGAGGAAAACACATTAGATCTGGATTAGCAGCACCTGCGATCATAGACTCTGCAAAAAAATAATCAGTAAGGTTGTTAGATACTCCGCAAGCACCTTTCTTCTTCTCAAGGCCGCAAGAACAAAATGACACTCTTGTGACTTGTTCCTGAGTATAACTTTTTTCTCGAGGGGCTCCGAGGGAAGTATTGTGTAATTGGTTGGATATTTGAGGTTCGCGGGGTTAAGCTACGAAGTTGTCGCTTTTTCTGTTGATGGGAGGTTTAACAACAGTTTTCATTAACAGCTCACTGAGATGGTGAGAAAATACAAACATGCGTACAGCAAATGTGGCATTTAAAGACACGGATACTGACGCATGCACAACTCTAAGTTTCTCAGCAAATATGAAACTAGAAAAGTACTCAGAGAGCACAAACCTCTGCCAGGCACACAGTCCCTTTTCATATTATGACTATATGTCCAATTTTAAAGAATCCTTCAATACAGCCCTGGATCCAGACGGTGATCCAGGTCACCATTAAAATTTAATCATTTGTTCCTTGTCCCATTTTGAGAGTTTTCTGAAAATGTTATCAAAATCAGTCCGACTCTCTCTAAAACATTACCTCCTTGCCGGAGGTAATAACTGGGTCAACTTTTGACTACACAAACACCAGTATATCCATGCAATAATCCCTTTGGAGGAGCTTCTCATGGACTACAGATGGATTGGATCAAAGCACACTTCTTTTCTTGTTCATATGGCTTTGCAAACAAGAACACAGTCCTTTTTTCTCGCGGGGTATGTAACACATTTTAGTGTCCTCTTCAACCAGTTCGATCGATCTGCTAAGGGCCCATGTTATAACGTAACGTAAACCATGAAGTTCTCCAAAATTAAGCTGTAATATTGTTTGAAAAGAGGCATAGGACCATCATGAAATCGTAGGTAAAGTTTCAGATATTGGGGGATGTAAGAAATAGGCTGTAAAGTGGACATCCCAAGAAGACAATATCGCAAGAAAACTGCGTCTTCATTCTGTCAGCACTTGGGACCTGTAGGCAGTCTCTTCAATTATGTAGTCAAGGTTTGCAGGATGATATTGCTGGCAGCTCTGGAATCAGGCTGCATACAGCTTGTCTCATAGGACTACTTGCCATCATCAGGTCCATTGGTGCCTGCAGGAGGAATATTGGAGGAATATTTTACTGACACTATGCCTATACCAGCTGGATTGTAAACACTTATCTTGTCAATCTTTAGCATAGAGATCTCAATCTCAGAACCTCAAGGGCTACTGCCCTGCAGGTTTTAGATGTTTACCTGCTTCAACGCACCTGACTTATATAAATGAGTCAGTGTGTAAAGTTTAACAAGAAGCTATAAGATCCATTTAATTTTCATTAGATGTGCTGGAGCAGCAAAACATTTCAAATCTACCCGACAATGGCCCTGAAAAGTCTCCAATTTGACTTCCATGCTTTAGAGAATGAAAGGACTGTCACTGATGTGGTAACCTACATGTACTGCTATGGTACTCTCATCAGGGGGTTTGTATTCGTACCATCCCAGTGATAGCACACCGAACCTCTACAGGTCCAAGAGGAACTTCCTTTTCTGAGATTGTGGGCTCAAAAGGGGGAAAAAAAGACATTGCTGCCCCG
>JBAMHX010000007.1:27027572-27042651 GCA_037177515.1 Pseudomugil tenellus | reverse complement strand
AAAACAAGCGGTTCAAGACCAAGTACCATCGTATACCGTTAAGTGGAGTCAGGAGAGATAAGTGGCTGAGCGCCGTCAGCAAATGCCAAATACAATCGGACGTAATGGTGATGGTTAAAAAGTTGTGGCAACCAAAGTCCAACTATACCTACATCTGTGGCCTTTATTTTACATCCGGTAAGTCCACATTCAGTGATATTCTATAAATAATAATATATGAACTTAATAATAACATTAGAACTGCAAAGAACCAAAGACCTCTTAATTATACCGAGTCAGACCGGCCGTATTTAGGCTGTTAGCCAACAGTTAGCGGCTGCATTCAGAGCATCATAAACAATGGACATGAATGTCTTTTAGCCTGCCCTGTTTTTTCAGTCCTACTTCCTACTGAAGTGTTTAGCTGTAACAACAATGAAAAAATATTTGACCAGTTTCTTTTTTTAACGAAAAACATATCTGTTATAATGAGAATGTTTTTCGATATAACGAGATGTTAATGTCATTTTATTGAGAAACATTAACGAGAATCATGTCTCGTTATACGAGACATGATTCTCGTTAAAAAACTATGTTAATATAATTACATTTCTTCATTTAAGTGACACAGTTATCTCGTTACAACGTGGCATTTTTAATCGCAACATTTCTTCTTGGGGAACCTTTGATTCTGGTGTGGAGGGAACAGTGAGAAGATGAAGAGAGGTGCGTTTTAATAAGTCGAAATCTGCTGGAGGAACTCATTTTCACACAGGAAAAAAGATAACTTTGTTACTTTAAAAAAAATAAAAATCCTATTAACTTCATTGAAACCAAAAACTCTCTCCTTAAAGTTTCTGGACATAATGAGATTAATATCTTGTTATATATAAAAAAACTGTCACATTATAATGAGAAATGTTTTTCATTGAGATTAGAAACTGGTCCAATATTTTTTAATGGTTATGACGCCAAACGCTTCCCGTATATCGTGTGATTTCAGTTGCTTGTAGGTGACATTCATCTGAAAAACTCTTGTGGAATAAGTAAATCCAAATTTAGGGAATTTAAACCAACCTACAGTGGGCCAAACACATAACTGAATGAGACTAAAGAGTTGTTTAACCCTAGACAAAGATGGCGCCTTCGGTTGCCATGGCAAATACGTCATCGTGACGACATGCCGTCTAGCAGAATTTGAAAAGTTCTTGTCTCCAAACATTTCAGGTTTGAAGAGTGAAACTAATCCCTCTGCATGATTTTCCAACTTGCACGTCAACTTGGAAGAAAAGGTGGTGAGGAGAAAAAGACATTAAAAAGAAAACCGTACATCTTACCTGGAAACAGTCTTGGTCTTGACCACGAATAAGCAATCGCAGCTGTTGTGTGGCACTTGTCAAGCTGTTCCTTAGAACCAGCTTCTGTTGGCTTAAAAAAACAATGCTGCTGGTTAATAGTTGTAGCAAACCTAACTCGGAAATAAACAAAGGTTTTCTTTTGAGTAGAAAATCTTATAGATGTAGAAAAGTGGTGTTAAACATGGATACGTTTCAGATTTAAGACAATATATTGCTTCACTTTTCTGTTGTCTCGGCTTTTAAATCCCATAAGTGGGTACAAAGAAATTGTTCATTTTGTTGAGATAGCTTCTGAGAAACAACAGTCCCTGTAGACGCTCTCTGTCCCCTCTCATGAATAACATTAAACAAGCCTTAATAGAATAAGACGGAACACTGCGTCTTGAATTTTTTATTGATTACTTTCCAATGAATAATTGATACCTAGAAAGTGTTCTGTAACCAAGCAGCAGTGAAATTATTGAAAAGTAGAAAAGTTGCCTACACAGCTCGTCCCAGGGTGACTCCTCCCCAGGCCACAAACTGCTTATTAGAAAGGATCGGTGGGACGTCGGTGGTCAGAGCAGGGCCATAGACAGAAGCAGAAGGTGGTGCTGCTTTTCCAGAGTTGGGAGGGGCTACTTCTCCTTTCAATGTTACTTCATACTGAGGTCCGGATGGCAGAACCAGGATGGTGAGGAGGCTGTGAGACAACGCCAAAGTTTATTCCAGTCAGTGAGTTTATTCATGTGACATACATTTAAATATAAACTGCATGTCTGTGTGACTGCTGTTTGACCACAAAAACAGCTCATTTAATAGAAATCCACGTACCGTTCTAGAGGCCACAATTATTTAGTTGTTAGGTTTGAGCTTAAAGCATTCATTTTTTACCTAAATGCAAACAAAGTTCATGTCACCAGGAATGGAGAACCTACGAGCATTTAAAACCCTGCTACAGAGTTATACTTTGGACATTATAACTTGGGTTTATATACTTGCAGACTATGTTTCAGTATCGCTTTAGTTTAGTATCAGTATTTGTACATTCCCTATGTGCGCATATGTCACCAGGATACACCAGCGAGAGTGTGCTGCCTGGTACTAACCCTATTAACAACAATAAATATGTTCAGTTACTTTATTACTAAAAGAGAACATCAGAATGTGCTGCAGAGGTCATTGTGACATAACCCAACAAAGGACAAACCACTAACGTGGCAGTTTTGGATACAACTTGTGGAGCATTGCATTTGACCTAAAGGGCCCGACAGTCCGCGGGCCTGGCTTCAGGCTCAATACCACATCATGTTGTCGGGCTCGGGCTTGTTTTTGTACTTTACAATTAAAGCAACATGTTGCGATCATGGTTACCGGTTTAAATGGCGTTACTTGAATGCACCACGGTTCTTCGGCGGCTGCCTATTCACGTACTCTTTCCTTACTCATGAACCAAAAACGCATCGGGTCTCCTTGACGGGTCTTTGTTACTCTCATGTAAAACAGGCTGCTTTATTAGTTACTTTTAGTTTTATTCTTGAGGGTTGGAAAAAAAAAAAAAGTATGTTCGCTGCCGGTCAGCTGGTTGTTGCGTTTTAGCCTGGCACAATTAAAGTGGTTGTTGTTACTAGTTGTTAAACATTTGCATGTTAAACATTTGCATGGGCTGTGAAATAAAAAAAAAAATTTAAAAAATGCTTTTTAAAATAAAAAAAAAAAAAAAAAAAAAACAAAAGCTTATGTTTGGATATAAGTGTTCACTTATTCTGCAAGTCAGCTGTTGTCACACTGTTGAATTGCGTATGAGAGAGAGAGAGAGAGACAGAAAGAGAGAGAGCGAGAGATTTTGTCTTCAAATGAGCTTCTTTTTTACTTCGGGTATGAAAAATCAAAAGCATTCACTCCTTAGGAACAGAAACTGTACATGGGATACATGGATACATGCCCCATAACAATCCAAAAAGCATTCTGTCACACTGGATCTTACTTCACTTCTCACTATCATTTTAAAATCATGTTTTCTCCTACTTTAAAGTACTACTGCTACTTACTGATGTAACAGTAGTACTAATTAAAATGAATAATAAGGAACCATCTTATATCATTTACTTACCCTCACAAAATCAACTTTCTTAAGTCTGGAAAATTGATTATCTGCCATTTAACATTGGGAATAAACATTAAATCCCATTTATCTTCAAAATTTTTAACACCAATAGAAATTAAAGTTATGATTTCATTAAAACAGTTACCAGTAAATTTAACTCTGTATCCCATTAATAACCGTGTGACACAATGACCATTCAGCTACCTTTCTCTACATTTCCTGTGATCATTTGCTTTGAATGACACGGCAATGTTTCGTTCCTCTCCCACTTTAAGCAACAGCTCGTCAGGTGTCGCGGAAAAACTATCGCCATCTTCACAGCACTGTAAACAGAAGAATAAAGTGAACGGAACAATAAAAGCATAGAATGTTGACAAGAAAATTAGTGTTAAAAAATGAAATAGAGAAAGACAGTGACAAAAAAAAAAAGTGTCACGTTGTGTCACGAGTCCAAAATGTCAGAGGCTTAAACAAACCCCAGATGTAATAAGAAAAGTAAAGGTCAGAATTACCTTGAGTTTCAGCTGCACATCAATGTTTCCTTCATTTTTTAGAGGCAGCATCTGCTGGCTACATTTACCCACTGGAGCATAAAGGCTGAGGGTCTGAATAAAAACAAACACAGAGCAGCTCACTGTCAACTCTACACTGGAAGAGAAAGGTTGAATGTGATATATCAATAATACAAATAAAAGTTAGCATTAACTCCAACTAAAATACAAAAAGTCTCAGTTTGAAATTTAATAATAATAACTTAATCATTTTATTCATACATTATTCTCAACAGAACCTTTGGCATTTGCACAGCAGGCTTATAGACCAAACCCAGTGAGGTCAATCCACTTCATTTTATGGAATCCTTTCTAGTTTCATTAAAATGTAACAAAGTTTTCACACATGAAACTCAGTATAATAATGGCCACATTACAGCTACCTGGAGATCTTTAGGAGCATGGATTCTTGCTGTTCCAGACCTTGCTTTGAGGCAAACACTTCTGATAACATGACTTGAACCAGGGGTGTCCACTTCAATGTCTACCCGACCACTGTACTCATCGGCTGGACCGAGCTCGCCTGAAAAACAAAACCACACATCAGAAAACAAGCTGAAGTATTATTCTACAACTTTGCTTTATTTGTAGAATAGAAAAAACGATTCAAATATATAGAGCCAAGAGAAAAATAAGCTTATTACCTGAAAGGGTTGCATACTTGTGAGGGGCCGTAAAATGAACCCAGACAGTGAAGCTTTCTGGATTCTAAAAGAAGTAGATAAAATGTGTTATTCTAGCTAGTTTAAATACTGTGTAGTTACAGTTCATTCATTATTTGATTATTTTCTTTATAAAATATTGTGCCAAACTGCCAGTAATGTCTTCAGAGTAAACCTGAGAACACAATCCAGCATGAAGCCATTTAAATAGCAGACGTAATCTAAGGTTAGAATGATTTGGGTAATGCTAACCTCTCGGTAGCTTGCATGCAACACGTGATTCATCACTGAGGGAGAAGAAACTGGAGTCATTATTCCGGCCTGCTGTGTAGCCTCAGCTGTCATCATGACAGGGTGCTTGGAAAAGGTAAAGCATCGCCATGCTGCTGCATTCTGGAGGATTGAAGTGAAGACAGATAAATATTAGTACAAAAAGTTGTCACGTCAACAAAATCAGAACAGATAAATGTCTTTCAAAACAGCACTTACATACACACACACACATTATTTATTATATATATATATATATATATATATATATATATATATATGAGAATATAAATAATCATCGACTTAGAT
Organism: Pseudomugil tenellus; assembly: GCA_037177515.1. NCBI lineage: Eukaryota > Metazoa > Chordata > Actinopteri > Atheriniformes > Pseudomugilidae > Pseudomugil > Pseudomugil tenellus. The sequence continues at coordinate 27,037,436 of JBAMHX010000007.1, read as the reverse complement.
GTCGTCTTCTAAGCATTTCATAAGCAGCTTTGTGGTACTTGGAAGCAACTTTTAAACCTGTATTTTATGCCCAAACTGCTGCCACTGGAGGTCGCTGTGGCTGTGTGTGAAATCGCCCCCTTTCATCCCACAAACTGTTGACATCACCACCATCGTAGAATTCAACACACTGAGTCAACAGCTGTATGTTTTTGTGATCTGATTGCATTTCCACTTTTTCACTGAGCAAACACTTTTTTCTGGAAATTATTTTTTAATTTTTTTTTTAACTGATCAGGTGCCGAGATCGCCTTTATTGTGAATCCCTGCAGGAGTATTTCCAGACCTTGGTTCCGGATTTTAATAAGGTGTACGGGTCGGGTTTGGTCATCATAAAGCACTTGGGTGTGTCCAGTTCGGTCAAACTGGGCCCATGCAGGGATCTGTTCTTGAAGTTCCATATTTCACTGGGAGTGCTGAACATATTTTCTCTTTTTGTTTGTTTTTCTGACCCAAACAATAATCTGAATTTCTTTCATGTTTTAGTTCATGCTTTATTGTGGTTATGACGTCACTTTCTGCTTAGTCACTGGATAGTCTGTTTGGTCTGCTGGAAAGCCAAGGGTCTCAGTTTGTTTGCAGAGTTCGCTTTCTTGGTCCACATTAGTGCGATTTGTGTTCATACTAATGAATTGTACAAGTCCTGGAACGTTCTGGTTAAAGCAGACCAAACAGCCGCAGAGTGATCATGTTCTATTTGTACGAGGGGCCTTTGAGCTTTATTTCCAGCATCAGTTAAATCAGATGTTTAACGACTCATAGTAAAATACTTCACTCTATAGTGCAGGGATGACCAACTCTTTCCCTGCCGCAACACAGCTACCGCTACTTCAAATCAAATAGCTCCCCAGCATCTTGTAAAATTTTGTACAATCCTCTAAAATACACATTATTTGAGCCAGGTGTGAAAAACCAGACCAAGATGTCCAGCATATGTCATCCCTGCTATACAGTAAATAAAAATATCACATGCGAGGATAGTGATTACAGACACATCCTGTGTTCAGTGTTTCCTCTAAGCTGCACGCACGTGCAATGGCACACTGCGTGCACACTGTCAACTCATCAAATGCAGTGCATCAAAAATGTACATTGTCTTATTAATTGATATGCAATATCATACTTAATGTAATTTTCAAACCATTTATATTTTCCATATCGTATGTCAAGCCCGTACGATATGGCTCAATTACAACACGAAGCCAATAATAGCGTAGATAGTGCTGGCGTCGTGAGTTGACAACGTGCGAAGAGCGCGCCACTGCGCAGGCTCGCAGCTTAGAGGGAACACCGCCTGCGTTAACTCACCGCACTGATGACCAGACGGATAGGTACTGTGGCCCGAGTCCTGTTGAGTAATCTCAAGGGAAGTGACTTAGTGCTGCCTCCTGGAAGGTCTCCAAAATCCAAACAATCAGATTTGCAGAGTTCAACCTGAGAATTAAAATGAATTAATTAATCATTGTTTTAAAAATTTCCACACTAATAATTAATAAATAAATAAAAACAAACTTCAGTTTTAGTAGCTCTGCCATCTTAAATACAAACTCGCATTTTGATGCGTTTTGGTTCTAAACCGAGGCTACTACCTCTAGCGCAGGATTCTCCGCTATGGCAACGAGCACCACCGTCTTGGCAAAGATGTTTGCTCTGGCAGCCAGGTCTGCGTCCGCTGATGCAGGCCAGGAACAAACACTGAGGGTACACTGGTAGACGCCAGCTTGGGGAGGGACGAACAACACTTTCTGCTCCTCTGTACTCATGGGAGCAATAATTGTCTTGTTCTTCACCATCAGCCACTGGTAAGGCGAGCTATCCACCTGCAGAGATCACCATGAGAGATTAAAGCAAATGAAACACAGACTGTAAGCAACAAAAATACTATAAACTGAGTCCGCTGTGTGAAGATATTTTGAGATTAATTTGGGTAAAATATGAAATACTGTATTTTTAATAATAAATGCTCCTAGTGACATAACCCTCAGTTAACCTTCTCTCCATCAATAGCCATCCTGGTGACTGTGATTAACACTTGCTGCCATCTCTCAGAGGGGTTAAAGATGCTTAGTGAGGTCTGCGAGGCGATGCCGACACAGCAGGCATGTGGAAATCGAATCTCCTCTGGTACCACCACTTGACCTGAGGATGATAATGGGACAGGGATTGCCACCATGATGTACTGCAACTTTATGTACAATAAAATTTAAACAATGTAAAATGGATATACTTAAAAAAAACTGCTAAATGTGACCGTACAACATTTTTAAAAGCTGTCATAATTTAAGTTTTAAAAGTGCAAACAGTAGACCTGGATGCTACCTCTCAGTTCCTCAAGACTTGTCACCAGTGGTTCTCCCCCATATTGACTGTACGGTTTTCCCATCATTCTCAGCTCCTGCTGACTCTCGTGTGTTCTGGCGAGGTGAAAGGGCTCAGCAGCTCCAGAAATCCCAACAGGACCTGATGTTGGGAGAATATGTCTCAGTTAAATCACTGTTGCTTGGAAAAGAAAAACCTGATTTAACAATTTTAAATTTACAATTATTTCCAACATTAGATTTGGACGATGTGAATAAAATAATATTTGTACTTCAAAGAAAGAAAAGATGACATGCCTGCAGAGGACACAGAGTAGAGCCCGTTTCCTGTTGGGTTGACATGAAAAGCCCCAGGATGTAACGGAGCTTCCGATCCCAAATACAGCTGAGGCAGCTGGGAGCTGACGAGGGGCCGTCCAGTGAGGAGAGACTGAATATTTCCTTTGTGGGAAAGGTCAATTAATCCAGGACACTGCGGCTTAAAGCTGGGGATTGGCACATAATGAAGCCCCTCTGCTGAGTGGGCAGGGGGCACGCTGAGGCCACCAGCACATACGGACGATAACACTGATGTAGCGGTTCGCCACTGCTGGGAGCCCTGAGGAGCTGCAGAACTGCTGATTTGCTGAATGTTCAGATTGCTGCAGTAACCTGAATCCACTTTGGTGAGCTGCCTCACATTAGCTTCAGACAGATGCTCATGGTTCCTGCATCCAGTGGAAATGTCACCAGAAGAGCGGTAGTTGCATTCGCTCTGGCTGCGAGTGCAGCTCAGAGCAGAACTACTGCGCGAGAGGTCTGAACTTTTACGCTGCTGTGCCAGTAGTGGGTCCAGACTTTTGGAATTTTGCGGCCGAACCTCGTCGATGCTTTTGGGAAGGTTAAGAATATCCTGATTAGTCTGTGCGGCAGGTTCCACCGGTGGAGTTGGACTGAATCTTATGATTGTAGTACTCAATGCCATAGAGGAGTTACTCTGTAGATGTCAGAAAACGTCGATAACAATTTTCCATTATGAAAACATTTTTCACATCAAAACTGGCTCAAAAAAATCTACACTGAACATTTTATAGTTTCAGAGAAAGTTAATTTTCCATAAAAACTGTTCTTTGTTATTCACTATGCAACATTTAAAGTGTTGCTGTAAAACCACAGCATTATAACCTGATCATATCTCAAATGCTTCATAAGAACAATATGTCTTCACTTTACTAAGGTTTCATGTAACATGCAAGAGGAACCTCCAGTCCTCCCAGCACAAGCCCTTACTGTACCTTATGCCTCTCGGGTGTAGGTACAACAGTGCCATCATTCATTGAGATGTATGTGAGTCTGCTAAGACTGGGACTGGAGCAGGGAGACTGAGGTGAGAGGTCAGGACCCAGACGTCTGTCTGTCACACGTCCATTTTGGGAAGTAGGTGACAGCAAACTGGAAAGGAGAAGAAAATGATGAAGTGGTAAAAGATTACAGTATCAATCAAGTTGAATTCTGAAATCTAATAAATAATTCATTAGATGACCACAAACAATGTCTGATACCAGTCAGCACTGGGAATGGAGGCCTGGCTTGGAGAGGAGTGAGTGAGAGGAGAGGTGGATGGTCTGAAGTTGTCCTGAGATTGATCCACGCATGGCTCAGGAAACCCTTTTGGCAAATCTTTACAAGTACGACAATTTATTTAATAAATATTCAGAAAAATCTTTTGTGTGTTTTTTTTAAACGACTATACCAGTTCAATCTTTTCTGTACTGATTATTACGGTTAACATCAGCAGTCAGACACTCACCGAATGAAGGGTCTTGTGGAGTTTTTTGGCAGGAAACGCCGACAGGCTTCTCCACAGAGCTTTGAGGAAGAGGAGCAGCAGTGATGCTTGCGGCTGGTTTCTTCTCAGAAGAACCGCTGGGTCTGTGTTGTGGCTGCTGACCCACACTCTTCGACCTCGGAGCTGAGGGAGAAGAATCTTTGCTGCAAGGCAGGCCAGAGTGTCTGGTTCTGGAGTTTGGAGAGGTTCTCTTTAAGCTTTTATCATTTTTATCTGGACTTTTTGAAGGCGTAATATCGGAGATCGCTTTTCCAGGCTTGACTCCGTTTTCTGTGGAGGTTCCGTCTGCACAAAGAAAAGTCTTAAACGTCGAGGCAGTGTTAGCAGAGGATTTGATTTTATCTGCTGCAGGTTTGGGTGGGGAAGACTGTCTCGAGCCTTCAGGTCTTCTAGCAGCGCCGAGTGACACACGAGGACGTGGAATCGAGCTTTTGTGCAAGTCTCCTCTCTTTGCTGGTGACGATGCATTGGAAAGCAGAGCTGCGGAGGAGTTTGTACTCAAGTGCATCATCACTTCTTCTATGTCCTTCTCCTCAGTTTTTGTATTTGAAGGCAACTGCAGACTCTCCCTCTCCCTCTCCTGGACCACAGGACATCCCGCTTGAGGATTCCTCTGAGAGCTGCCAAGATTGTCAATCCAACCACTTAAGTCGAAGGTTGTGTGAGGCTCAGAGGAATCACTGGTGCCTGACATGTCGGCCTTTTTAAGGTACTTTTCTATGTCAAACACGCTCAGCTCTCCGGCACAGATGCTTCTCTGCAGCGTGTCGAGGATGGCACTGTGATCTGGCTCAGAGTGAGTCTACAGAGAAAACAAATCATATATTTGATCTTTAATACTCATTTCTGATCACCATTGGGGTAAAGCAACTTTACACAAATATGTTAAAACGTTTGAGATTTTACTGAATTTATCTTCAAATGATCGACCAGCCTTTTACAATCCAGCTGTTTTGTGGTTCAAAATTTTATATTATCTGTCTTAAAACTCAGACAATGTCTTCTAGGACTTACAGTTTCTATGGAGAGGACAGAGATTTTAGAGTTAAGTATTCATTCAGACCATCATAAACTATCCCGGGCTTCACTTCTTTCTGAATCCACACGGGTGTTTCAAAGGTGAATTTAGAGACTATCGCTTCATTCACCCGACTCTGACCATTTAAAGAGGTGTTGTTTAATAACGGCTTCATGAGACTTTACCTGTGTAAATATCTATTAAAACACCTGTAAAACTGCTCAAGTTGACATTTTAAGCTTATAGTTCTGTACTTCACTAATTCCAGGATGTATTGCAATACTGTCCTCTGGTTTTTGCTGAAAGTACTGTGTGGTAAATAATTAATAATTTAAACTTACTAACGTGTTTCAGGTAAATTTATGAGTTGAATATTTCTGTAGTAATCTCACATGTCTCAGTTTTAACTTATTTAATTAGACTATTTATTTTGGGTATGTCATTCTGGATAGGAAGCAGAAAAAGGTCAATCATGAAGATGCTTTGTTAAAGTAGAACTTGACATATTTTTGCTATATTTCGAGAATATGCATAATATTTTGTTCAACTGTGTTTCTGAAGAGCCATTATTTAACAACAAATGAATACATTTGATAAAAATGGGAATGGGTGAGTAGTTCTGCTGCAACAACCAGATAGGTTATAGTGACATTTTTGTAGTTGTGACAAAGTTTGTCACTCTTCCTTCTCTTCCTAGTTTTCATCACAGTGAAGTTTAAATTCTCTTAAATCTATGTCACTCTCTTCCTTCTGTGATGCATATCACGCTTGCTCATTTTTAATCTCCATGTCAAACCTCCTGTGTGGAACCAGATCTTTTCCTCTACCCATCCTCTGGCTTTCTGTTCCTCTTTGTAATATTTCAGGCACATAAACTGAGAAACATTTAATCTGTGAAATTAGGCCTTTGCTTTTTTTAAAAGCATAAGATCACCTGCTGAGTTACCTTGTCCTCATTAAACATAATTTACAAAAGTGGTCAGGTACATTATTATTCAATTTTATATTAAAAAACAGATTGCTTAGGGGGGGATTTGCAGCTCAGTATGGAAGGAATGAGTGAATGAATGATCCTCACTTCAAATTTATCACACAGCTGATGTGGATGTTAAAATATATTAACATGGGACACAAGAAAAGCATACATCGACCACCCTGATGAAACCCACCCGGATCTTTCCTTTGTGGGGTCACATTACATGAGAACAAACAGCATTTTCTTAGCGTTTACAAATATGCTCAATAAAATCTAATATATATGCCACTCTTACATGGTGTGTTGCGGTGGATTCCTCTGCGTTCCAGTGGGCAGACTCCGGATGATTCCCCGCCTGCCTCTTCTTGGAGAGAGCCATGATCATGGCAGCCAGCTGTGATGGGTCTGCGCTGATAGATGCATTAGCTATAGCCGAAGCAATCGTACTGATACTCAGCATTAGCTGACTGGTGTTATTGTCAGGGGACAAACAGCTTTGGTTACCCGGACTCAACTCAGAGCCTGAACCTTGGCTATGTGCAGCTCTGAGAGTACACAGCTTTAAAAAAAAAAAAAAAAAAAAAAGTGAAGTTACATAACACATTTATAACGCTCCGTCTTTAATCCTACATCACAATATATCAGTACCGACAACATGATCAACGTACCACTGGTTCACAGGGTTCTGGATCACCATCTCCTTTCGGAGATATTCTTTCATCTGAAGCGCGGAGAGTTTTGTCGAGTTCATCTACACAAAAGCAAGTAAGCATGAGCAAACAGTTCAAATCAACAAAAACACAAACATTTACAAAATGTATTGTTACTAAACATACCTGGATTGAGTGTTTTGTCACCGAGTTCCACTGTGTCATTCAGCTGAGAATTACTTTGAGATATGATTTCTGAGGGACGAATTAAAGCAAATGGCTCCCTCTTCTCTGGAGAGGTAATGACGTAGCCAAAGGATGGCTATAGAGACAAAAAAGTTGTTTTTTTTTTTCATTTAAAAAAGAAAAAAAAATGCTCTCAGTGATAATTTTTACTTTATAAGCCGTTTTAAAACGGTTTTAAAAGCTGAGGCATAGATGAAGTAAACCTTAGTTCCATATAAAATTAGAAAATGTCATTTTCTAGAAATGTGCTGGAGTCATTTTAATTATCTGTGGTTTTTCTTAAGAATCTGGATCTGTTCATTTGAAGGCAGTAGCGGTCCATGTAACTAAAGTCTTAATATGATCCAATCTAGCAATAAGACACATTTGTGCACACCTGTAAAACAATTATTACTTACCCGTTTCACTTCATTCACATCTGTGCTTCCCAAACAACCCAGCGCTTCAGAGCGCTGCCCAAAAAACTGCCCTAAAGACAGTCGCAGGTAACTCTCATCTGCCTGCTTGAACTCTGAGGAGACCTGGGACGCCCTCATCAGGATTTGTCCGTTTGGAGGGATCTTCCAAGACGAGTCACTGTGAAAGGCGTTGTTGCTGCTGGCTGCTTCAATCTGCTCCTCCTGATTGAACAGTGACAGGCCATATTGCTATTTAACTATCTTTTCTGTGTTTGAAGCAAATAACATTAACATGAATGTCACACTGCCATTTAAAAGCCTTTATCAACTGAAATAAGAGTTTGGGGTACCTGCATGAATTGGTGCTCCTTTTCAAAATCCTCCTGATCCTTCACTATCTTTTGCATAGCATCACCTGCAAAAGGAGGACATGTTAGTGGGGAAAAAAATAAAAAGTACAGGGTGTTCATAAAGTCTCTTTACAGTTTAATACATTTATTAAACAAGCTAATGAGTACATCATTTTCTACAAATGATTACAATAGTAGGAGCACATATTCCATTTTATACACCTCTGTACGATTTTCTCTGATGTTCTTGGTCATCCATACTTTCCTTCATCCATCACTATCCCTGTTTCTATCCATTTCTTGCGCAAACTGATGGAAGTGACGGTGAAAATCATCTTTAGTTTTATTGACTATGTGTATCCAGTTTAGTTCAACCACAAAACACATTGTGCCATTTTTTTAGGGTTCTGCTAAACAGAATCTCTTTCTTTAACCCTCGGGGACTCTGTGGGTATCTAAGGTGTACTTTCAAAATGTTCAATTAAATATCTCATTCAATTTCAATTCTATTTGTCTCAAATTTGGCAATTCCTATATTATTGGACGAAAACTTGACTGGCTGGAGGGTGTTCGTTAAAAAGTGTTATAGGACACCAATGCAAATGTTCTAGTCATAAAGCCTTGTTCTTAATTATTTTGCTGGCTTAAACGCTAGTTGGTAAATGTGGCCAAGGAACTCAGAACATAAGTTATTTCAGCTGCAGGTTCTGTAGCCAGGCGGTTATTTTGGCAACGTGTCACAACAATAGATATTTAATAGTCCACCCAGCAGTTCGTGTGAAAAAGAAAGTTCTTTGTAAAGGTGCTCTGAGGGTTAAAAAGGAACCTGAAACGGACCGATTAACTGTTATTTAAAACGTTGATAACAGAGTACATGGAAGAAATTTGATGAATATTGACAATCACTTTTTTTTTTTTAATTGTTGAGAGACTTTATGGACACCCAGTATACCTAAAGCTTTTGGGACCACAGCATTTATATATTTTTATTACAGTTGTTTAGCTTACTGGCAGGAACAAAGTCCTCGGTTTCAAACTGTCCTGCATCCTCAGACGTCTTTCCATTGACCTCCGCCTCAAAGCAGGAGTAGTATGCAAGGTCTGTGACCCACTGGCCTTCCTCGTTCTGGTAAACTACATCATGAGTGCTGTTTGCAACTAAAGACAAAAACTGTGCATTAGTAAGAGTGTACTACATAGTGATAAATGCAAATATACACCATTACTCCAAATGAAGTAGTATTGTTCCACCTGTGATGTAAAAAGAACCAACCTTGTTGAAACTCCAGCTCCATATTGTCCGGGCAATGGTTCCACCCCTCATCTGAATCATCATCGTCCTGAAGGAAACTCTGGGAAAAATATTTGGGTTCAAGGGAAGTCGAAAGGGGATTGTTGTCGTCCTCGCTGTTACCATCCGAGGCCTCGGCAGCAGTGACATCACCACAAGGTCCTCCCCTCAATCCTAATGAGGGTCTAGCTCCATCAGCCTCATCTACTCCATCATCATGGTTGTCACAATCTGGCAGCAGCACCTGAAGCACAGTTTGACAGTTTTATATATCTCAATGCAGACTGCAAGGTAATCAACATTTTAACAGCCATTTGTGGTTTTTTATAGTTAATTATTATTATTATTAGTATTAGTATCATTGTCATCTTTATCATCATCTATGAGCTCCTTTCAGAACACACAGACACTATACAATAAAACAAAAATTTAAAAAGAGAAAAATATTCTAAGAAATGTATAATTTAAAAAGCAAAATCAATATCTTACAGTTAATACTAGAATATTCCTTGCTTGACAGGCAATGTGCTACAACCATTTATAATTTGGTTCATTTCGCTCACGTGCTTAGAAATCTAGGATCAAATTTTCTATATTAATGTCTATCCATCTATCTATATGCCAAGGCTTTGTCCCACCCTTGTGGGGTAGCCTAGACAGGGCTCACATAGCACACACACACACTGGAATTAGTCCCTATAAACACACCAAATTACACGTATAACCAACACAACAAATGGACAAAACTCC